>JAVDBV010088237.1:0-17543 GCA_032619315.1 Piper longum | reverse complement strand
TGCCCACGGTAGGGTGCAAGCGGTGCATTTAACGTGCAATTGTCTATTTTTACCATTATTATTTACTGATTTCTCGATTATTAACCATTACAGAATTATTTATCTTTTTGTTCATTTTGAAGGGCAATAAACAGTCAACCATCGATAAATTTTAACTTAAGCTTAAAAAATTAATTTCTTTAATAAGTTAGTCTTGATTTTCTCACAACTATGTAAAAATAATAATAATAAATATCATCCATTTACAAGCAAAAAACTGTAACTTCAAATGTCCTCTATTTTATGGGGTTATGGGAGGTTGTTTCAGAAACTAACTGATGTACAAATTTTAATTCCTCGCTGGTCAACTGAATCTGTTCTGTAAAATTCCTTTGTCAATGTGAATGTGCAGCTTGCTTTTAAAAAAAGAAGTCCATCTTGTGTGGAGAGAAAAACTTGACCCCGTACCATGAACATGTGTCAATCACCTCGTCAGAAACCAATTAACCGTCCCAATAAAAAACTATTTATAATTTGTATAATTCATTTAAAATTTTTAGCATACTTAATTTCATCATTGAAAAACGACATTAGCCTAAAAATAAAAAGTGGAAAGAAATCTCTTCCTTCCATGGGGCTCAAATTTTACTATACTAAGTATATAAAGCCACTTGCTAATGCTGACTAATTGTTAGGAGCTGGAATAATATTATCGATTGGTGTCCATGTGGAGTTTTGAATCCCACATGATTGTGCTATCGAACTAATAAAATTTACTATTACCATTACTGATATTGTATTATTAATATCATGACTAAGACTGATAATATTATTGTCTCCGTATCATTGGTGCTGTCGTAATTGTTATCGCTACCATTATTGTTACCGTATTGTGATCATTATTGTTAAAGTTAATGATAACATTGTCAAGACAATTATGGTTACAGCTAGTGTTAGTGTTATTGTTATTGTTACTAATAATGTCAACCGACATTGATACTATGATTGCATTGTTGTCAACATTGATATTATTAGTTTATTGTTAAAATGTTATCGTTATTGTCACTATTATTGTAGTGAGAATGTTACTCTTATACCTATTGGACGGATATCTTGGTATTTGTCGTTACTATTATCTCCCTATTGATGATTTTTGGGGATTAGTATATTATTCTCTAGGGCACATATTTATTGTGCTACTACATTATTTTTATTGTACTGTGTGAGGGTATCATGTTGTATTATATTGGTGGAAGTGTCTCATTGCGACCGAGGTAACCTACCTACCTGAACTATAATTAGTTATGGCTTGGAGTACATGGGTTTCTATAATTTGAGCTATTTGAACCTCATATATTATTTGCAAGTTGTTACAAACATTTTTATTTTAAAAACATGTAGATTTGTATTTTGCTTAGGAGGGGGAGGGGAGAATGCTTTACTTCACTCACATAATGGTAGTTTTGGATTCTACATGATAACGGTATTTGAATTTCCGCTTATTAATTTCATTTGGATTATGATCATTGATTTTCGACACTAAGACAATAGGAAATTTTAATGATCCTGGGATTTTACAAGGTTTCTGCCACATTTTTAGTGCTATTTTCTAACAATATTTATCATAAATGAATCAAAAAATTTGGTCAAATGATTTATAGGACGTTCTCCTGGTTGTTTAGGGAACTAGGTCGGGATGTTATACGATGCACGACTAAAGGATTCGAAACAAATCCTAATTATAGTAGTAATCAAAGTAAATCCTGATTATAATAGGAATGTTTTCAAGGACTTGAAACAAATCATAACTGTTATAGAAAAGAATTATTTCAGCACCCTATTCAAAGTCCTCTATATTATATATTTCAAGTTGCTAAGATGCACAATGTGCGGAAGGATTCGAAACAAATCCTAATCACAATAGAAATCAAAACAAATCGTCATTACAATAAAAAAATATTAAAAATTGAAACATATTCTATTTACAATAGAAAATAATATTTTTACTAATAAAAAATCATGGGCAATATTGAAAAATAACTGAAGGACATGTGCCGACACCAAATTAAAACTCTTCTGTTTTATATTTTAGAACTACCATTAGAACCCATGGGTTGTTCAAACTTCACATATAATTTATTTTTACTAGATTTCGTTAATTTGAAAGAATTAAACAATTTATAAAATTTATGATAACTCAAAGTAAAAATATTGATTTTCTTATTAATTAGTAATTTATTTTTTGGGATGTGTTAACATGCACCAAATTTATTTTTATGGAAATGTTCTTACGCTGTTTTTTTTTCATTACAACATATTTAATAGTGATGAATAAATTATTTTTTATAAAAATTCTAGTATGCATATGTAACGAACTAAGACCACGATTAAATAAAAAATAAATAAATAATATTGTAATAAAAAAATACAAAATAAGATAAAATTTCCAGAGGAAGATCCTAATAATATACTTCATGAAACCGTATTAAATTTTAAAAAAAATCATGAAAAATAGAAATTTATAAGATGTAACTCATCATATAATTAATAATTTATTTTGACAGATCATGTAATTAAAGATTTATTATTTATTATCAGGGATGCTAAACGAATGAAAGAACTCAAACACTGCCTTTTTAGTATAAATAGCATGAAAGATACAAAATTAATGAGTTAACTAATTTAGAAGTTGATATACATGATGCATATATATAATAAGTGAATTAGAAATATAGTATTATATATCATAATGTGTTATAGTTAAAATAAGAGACATAAACCATGGTAATAATTAAATATAAAAACTTATAAATCAAATGTCAACCATTATAATAATTTAATGAATAATTTTACTTCGTGGACTTCAACGTATAGTTTATTTTGACTCTATTTAGTTTTTTCTAGAAAAATAAATAAAAATTTATGAAATTTAAATATGATAACGTGCAGTAATATTTTTTAAGAATATGTAAGTTTGACTTAAATAAGTAGCTTTTCATGAAAATTTCATTCTACTAATCTCTTTATTTGTCAAATAAATTTTGACATAATTTAAGTAATTATTTTTTGAAACTAATTTTACATGTTTGGAAGAGGAATGAGACACAAAACACCGGCACAAAATATAATATTTTCTTTATAAAATTAAATTTAAGTTATCGATTAAGAAAACATAGCAATACATACATAAAAGATTATAGTTAAAATAAAGAACATAATTCGTATTTATTATTAAATTAGGAATTTTATAGATCTAATCTGAACGGTTATAATAATCTAACAGTCATGATAAGAATCTTAATTCATAGTTATAATTATAATTCATAGAAATCTTATAAATATAAATTATAATCTCACTTGTTATAATATAGATTAGAGCTGAAAAGATGAGAAGAAAGTTCAAGAAAAATTGAAAAAATCAATTTAATTGAGAAAAGCCCGTAAAGTGTCAAGTGTGGAAGAACTGTCCGTAGTTGATTAATTTGAAGAACAAAAGGCATTGGAAAATAAAAACCCGAAATCATTCAAAATTAGAACATTGGGACCTGTATTAAGAAACAATACATAAGTGGTTGTAATTTAATTTGCATAATATAATTCAATTTAATTTATAATTTATAATTAAATTAAAAATCTTATACTTTTACTCTCAATTCTTATAATAATCGAACTTATGATGTGAAACATAATTCATAATTATAGTTAAATTAGGAATGTCTTAAATCTAATCTGATTTGTTAAAATAATTTAACGGTTAAGATAACATCCATGATAAAATTCTGTAAATTCAAGAAAAATATCTATAAATAGTAACTAAGCACCGGAAAGAAAACTACCCTTCTTTATATCATTCTTTTAGTCTCAGTTCTTATAATAATCTAAAAACGTAATTCATAGTTATTGTTAAATCAGGAATCGTTTAAATCTAATCTCATTTGTTATAATAATTTAACGGTTAAGATTACATCCATGATAACGGTTAAGATTGCATCCAAGAAAACTACCCTTCCTTATATCATTCTTTTAATCTCAGTTCTTATAATAATCTAACTTATGATGCGAAACGTAATTCTTAGTTATAGTTAAATCAGGAATGTTTTAAATCTGATCTCATTTGTTATAATAATTTAACGGTTAAGATTAATAACGGTTAAGATTACATCCAAGAAAACTACCTTTTTTATATCATTCTTTTACTCTCAGTTCTTATAATAGATTACATCCATGATAAAATTCTGTAAATTCAAGAAAAAATATCTATAGAAAGTAACTAACCACCGGAAAGAAAACTACCCTTCATTGTATCATTAGCAGATGATAATAAATTAAATATTCAGTATAGATCAGAGCAACCTCTCCCATTCATCCCAAATACTCTCTGTTACTCCCTTTGTCCAGAATTTGGTACGTTTCTCTGCTTTTTATCCTTTATTATTTTTCAAGCTTTTTGCTTTTCTATTTACTTTATTCGAATCCATTTTTGTTTCAGAGGTGGAGTTAGAGCTTACACCTTCCTTATCGATTCTTTATATACATCTCCCTGTGTGTATTCCTAACTCCGCTTCCTACCAGAAGATCCTAATTCCTCTTTATTTATTTATCGTCGACAACATGATCCTGAATGATTTTTTCTTATTCGTCAACAACATGATCCTTAATGATTTACTTTCTTTGACTGCAATCATTGTATTTAGACGTCAGATGATTGTTTGCCTAGAAATTTTCAAATTATAAAACTTTATCAACTTCCTTGGTGATGTATAATTGTGTGATTTAATTTGGCACGATTTTGTTTTCTTACTAGTTTAGATCAAAATTGCATTCTTACAAAAAAATTTGTCAAAAACTTCTATAATCACACATGCACTAAAATTAGAACTTTGAATCTGCATGTAATTGGTTTAATACTGTAAATCTTTTGACTTGTATCTTTTGTCATCTGAGGTGTCTATGATTTTTCTGATTGAGGAAGAATATAGACTCCGTCCTTTTACATGGATAGTTGCATTCTTCAATTGTGGAAGTCTATATACCTGGGGCACTTTTTCTAATTACTAGTTGAAAGAATGTGGAGGCTTCTAGATTTTTTTTTAAAAAAATTATTTTTGTGAATTTCAGAATAGGACCACCCTTATTTTCATTGTGCAGCAAGAATGGCCGATTGGCGCTGCCTTCATTCAGACATGTTGATGTTGGTTGCAAGAAATTTGAAAGAGGTTCGAGACCATCTTGCTTTTGCTGCTGTTTGTTCTTCTTGGAGATCTGTGGCTTTGGAAATTCGCCCCTCCTTTCCTCGCCCCGTTCCCGGTCTCATGCACCCTGGAAAATCGAATTCCTTCTTCTCGCTTTCCGAGCAAAGACTCTATAAGGGTCAAATACATCTTTCAGATAATGATGTATGTCATGGTTCACATGGCGGGTGGCTTTTTATTATGCACCAAAACTTTGAAATTAGTTTGTTAAAATCCATTTTCAAGAAAAAGATTGCGACTTCCACCAATGACATCATTTCCGAAGTTAGGAGAAGCGCAGTTTGAGTTGATTCATGAATTTTATGTTCTGGCAGCTGCTGTTTCTTCTGAAAATATTAACAGCACACCAGAGGATATCACTGTAATGGTTTCTGAAGGAGGGTTTAGAAGGCTGGCATTTGCTAAACCAGGTGATTCTTCATGGTGTTTGATCGAGGATGATCCTGGAATTCATTACACGGGCATCATGTTTTACAAAGGCCAATTCTATGCGATTGGACAGGAAGGTTTAGTTGTTTGCGACGTTGGTCCGAACCCAAAGTCAATTTCAATAGCTGCCGTTCCTCAAATGAATTGGACTTTGGAGCTTGGTGGTAGATATCTTGTTGAATTGGTAGGAGAGCTTGTGCTGGTAGAAAGGTGGTTAGACATTTTTGATGATTTTGATGGCCAGGATAATGGAGCTGGGGACGACGAAGATGAAGTTGGCTTTGATGTGGAAGATTTGGGTACAAAGCATGATGTTGATGGGAAGAGTTGGTACAGGACCATATCATTCTCCGTATACAAGATGAACTTTGTTAGCCATGAGTGGGTACCTCTGAAGGACTTGAGTAATCACGTAATCTTTGTTGGTCGTAATACAGCTTTCTCGATGCCAGTATGGAGTTCACAGGGACAGGAATGCAAGGGCAATTGCATTTATTTCACTGATGATTGTGATGATGCGCTTACGCCAGGCTGTCGTGAAAAGGGATCATTTTATGGATATGACATGGGTGTGTTCGATGTAAAAAATGGAATTATCAAACCTCGTATTGGTAAAGGGAAGAAACTATTTCCTCCTCCCATGTGGGTAAATTATCTTCCATGGTAAATGGTGAGATTGCACCATAAGGTGTTTGTTTGGAATGACGGATTTTTTATCTCCAAGACTATCTACCTCATTCCAATGATGTTTGTACCCCTATCAAGATCAACCCAATTGCCCTCGGCCCAAGAATGGCTAGGCTGGTCCGTTATTTTTCAACATTTCTTATGCAACGACGAGGCTTATTTCTTAATTGGATCATTATAAACGCCATTTTCAAGATTTAAAATGTGTGAAATATTGTAATTCAATAAAATTTAAAAAACAAAAAATCCACTTGTTTTTATTCAAATTTGTAAGATTTTTAAGTACCGGATTGTGAGTAAAACTCATTTAAATGAAAA
This sequence comes from Piper longum, assembly GCA_032619315.1. Classification (NCBI taxonomy): domain Eukaryota; kingdom Viridiplantae; phylum Streptophyta; class Magnoliopsida; order Piperales; family Piperaceae; genus Piper; species Piper longum. Next base: position 10,878 of record JAVDBV010088237.1, on the reverse strand, counting down.
TTTCGTTGAGCCCATGGAACTACTTTAAAATTCTTTCTGTTCTATTGTTCATTTTTTTGTTGAGAGGTTGAGACATTCTAATCGACTCATACTACAAAATTTGAAGCCTTCGATTGTGCAATTCGTGTACATACATGAGTATAAAAAGGATTGGACTAATTGATGTAATCATTAAATATTTAAAAATTATTATTCCAAAAATTAAATTTTCTTTAATTATAAATAAAGAAATAACATAAAATTTCCTACAAAATACCAAAATTAGATTAAAATATCAAAAAATAGCAAATACTTTGCTAATATTAATTTGAACAGAGGGAAGAAAAGCATATTAGTTTTCTTTGGGAAATACTTTGTTTTGCTATTTAATTTTTTTCGGTATTTAATTTTTTAAATCATATATAAGTATTCTTAGACTAAATAATTATTATTTGAAATCCAAAGTATAAAATCCAAAAGCCTAAATAAAAACAAAAATATATAATTCAAGTAAATAAAAGTTATATTAGCATAAACTCTATAAATGTAAGATAAAAACTTATAAATTGATTTATTTTTAAGTTAAGAAGTAAAATAAGTTAGTAAAGTAAGTTTTGTCATATTTCCTTCTTTGGTAAAAATCGTTTAGGCAGGATGAAAGAAATAGAAAATTTATGAAAACAAAAGAAAGAATCTATCCAAATACAATTACCTTGTCTCAAAATTTTAGAACTTCAATGCCAAACAAAATTAAGGTCGACCCTTAGATGAAATATGAAGCCTCTCAAGGACTCTACTTTTTTCCCATTTTTCAAATTGAAAAATAATTTTCTTTTGATCGCTCAATGAGGTATGGAGGTTTAATTTTTTAAACCCGATTTGAAACATGATCATAAAAAAATCGATTCGACTAAATTACAATAAAGTAGGTTTCGAGCTATATCAAGTTTGACTCGAAACTTTATTCGGTTTAATTCTTGACTTGAATCTACTCGATGTCTAAAATAACCTTTAGTATGTTTTTTCGTTTTGAAAATAATGATTTGGTATGAAAATGATTCAATCAAAACAATCTAATAGTTATTATATACCCATCATTTATGAAGAATACCATTTATATTTTAAAAAAAATAATTGAAAATATTACATTATAGATAGCAAACGAGATCTTCAAACTTACAATGATGAAACTCGAAGAGGACCTATGCTTGAGTCGAACTCGATCCAGCTCAACTTAAATTCAACTAAAATAACTTACTCTAAAATAATAATTTTTATTTATTTTCGAGTCAATTTCGAGCTTATATGCTCAAAACTTGTTTGATCTCAAGTCGAGTGCGAATGAATTTTGAGCTATTTAAGTCTAGTTCGGGCACAAGTTGAGCTCAACTCTACTCGCTTGCTTAGCTAACCTACTTACATATTCTATTCTTCTCAGTACCCACTCTCACATTACACTACCCCAACACAATTACACATTTTAGAACATAACTCCACACTAGACTAATCTTGAAATTTTGCTTACAGATTATGACCGGAATAATCTTGCTCAGAAATGCATCACGCTCTTGATAACTCAGTGTTGTTGGATGAATATTCATCTTGTTCCTTCAAGTGGATGTGTGATGGAGGCAAGGGTAGCTGATGGTTATGATGCTCGCTAGTCAGTAGATGGTTCTAAGGTACTAAAATTTATGTTGATCTATCATCAACTACATTATATCTGTACCATAATAGACGGGGGCGTTAAACCGATGTCACACACAGGGAATCTTTTGTCCTTTGGTGGGTTGGCTTTGATACCATGTACAAATTGGCCCATAAACTTCATTCCGAAATGACTAGCTATTTTAGAGGATATAGAAACTCACATTTATACTTCACGGTTGATATTAATGCTAACTACTACAGCCTCTCCTTGTTGCAGTTATTGGGTTTCTGGAACCGTACACAGAGGATGGATGGCCACTCTCAGAAATGGCGACACTGATCTATTATATCTTAGGTTTTATGCTTTCAAATATGAGAGACAGATCACTCGTCAAAATTGCTAGATAACTGCGTAAGTTCATTTCTTAAACGCTACAATGTTTGATGCCAGGCTTCTTCAAAACCCACCTGTAACTGCTCAAATTTGTATTGCCCAAGGGTCCCAGCATCCCACAATATGCTATATTATCTTTTAAAGCTCGTAGAGTTTTTGTGGCTGGATTTGGCTCAATGCCAGTTCATAAAAAAGAAAGCTCGATTTGAAATTTTGATTAAAGATCGCAAAAATTTTAGTTTCCTCTGTTGTAATAGAAAATTTTCTATAAAATTTTAGTTTCTGCACACGTGCATCGAAAATATCCAAAATCTTTGGGATCGTACAAGTGTGAGAACTACTTTTTCCACCTTCTTCTTCACCCTAGAGCTTTTTGTTATCATTTTAATGGCGTCTTTTGTTTCTTCGGTGCTTAGCTTGGCTTTGCTTCGCCAACTAGACATGTGATGGAGGCGTTGGAGAGGTGCCACCACTTGGGTCTGTGGGAAGTGTTCACCCTCATCGCCACCTACCCTTTTGCTTGTTCCGAATTGGGCACCATACTGCCCGGCGTACAGCAAGGTCCCCAGAAGAAACCTGCAGTCCCTCCTCTTCCATGACACGCTCGCCTCCTTCCGCAGTCCACGCCTCCTTTTTTTTGTTATATTTGCAATTTGAATGTGTATAATTCAATGTTGAATAGGTGATCCGAGTTGTCTATGGTGTCGTGCTTCTTACTTTTCTTCAGTTTTAAATGATGGGTATGATTTGGACTTTTAGGCTCTTGCTACTTAGAAACCTTGTGTTTGGGGTTGCTGGGATAAAGATGTTTGATATTATTTATTTGATTGTTGATGCCGAACAAAAAGTTTAAATTTCTGGAACGAAACTGAAATTGGGTGTCTTTGTGTGCTTGTTTAGAACTGGATTATTTCTAGCTGTTGCATGCTCGAAGGAAGTTTGCCTATATGCACTTTAAAATTCTTTTAAAAAAAAAAACTCTAAAATTGAGATGTTTTGTTGGAGAATTTGAATTCTAAGGGTGAAAAGTGGTTCTTTTGTGGTACAGAAGGACTCCAATATATCTAAACCTCAAATGAATGTTGGAGTAGAAGTTAGCACATCCAAATACTCCACTTTCTCCTCATCTCCAGAATCATCAACATCAGAAACTAATGTGGCTTCTAAAGGGTCCATAGAATACATTTCTTCAAACATTGCTGATGAAGGAGAATGAATTGTATCAATGTAAAAACAATCATCTGCTTGTTTTGGATACTACATAGCCTTAAAAAGATTGAAGACTACTTCCTCATTATCGACTCTCAATATTAACTCACCAGCAACTACATCTATCAATGTCTTCCTAGTGGCAAGAAAAGGCCTGCCGACTATAATTGGTACATTTGACTTTTTTTCCATATTTACAATCACAAAATCAACTAGAAATATGAATTTCTCCACCTTCACAAGTATATTCTCAGTCTTCCCTTCTGGAAAAATGTAGGAGTGATCAGCCAATTGCAGATTAATTGTGTTATGCTTTAACTCCCCAAAATCCAACTTTTTGTATATAGAAAGAGACATTAAATTAATGTTTCCACCTAAGTCACATAATGTTTGACAACAAAAATCTAGGCTCATAGCACAAAGAATAGTAAACCTCCCTAGATCTTGGAGCTTTGGTAGAAGTTTCTTTTGTAGTGCGGCACTACACTCTTCATTAAGGGAAATTGTTTCAAACTCCTTCAGCATTTCTTCTTAGATAATATTTGCTTCATGAATTTAGCATAGATTGGCATCTTCTCTAGTGCTTCAGCAAATGGGATGTTTATAGACAGCTTCTTAAACACCTCCAAGAATTACTGAAATTTGTCTTCATGTTGCCTTTTCTATAGTCTCTGAGGATATGAAATTCTAAAGCATTTGTTAGGTTGATCAACTGAACCCTTAGGTGGCAAGACTTTTGCCAATCCATCCTTGTTTCTCCTCTTTGTTCAACCTCTTCTGGATCATCCATGGGAATTGGTGTCTTTTCTTTATGATGATTTTCCAATTCCTTACCAATTCTCGATGTAATGGCTTTGCATTATTTTCCCTCTCCCCTAGGATTTCAAGTATCACTAGGGAGTCCACCTTGTGTCTTATTACTCAATGCACTAGCAGTCTAACCCATTTGAGTTTCCATATTCCTAATAGAAGCCTATTGACTTTGCATTAATTGCATTGACATTTGCTCCATAGTTGGTTTCTTTTCCTAAGGTTGTACTCTATTATGCTGAAAACCTAAAGGAGCTTGTTGTCATGGCCCTGATGTTGATGCTTGATTGCCTCCCCTTGCAAAGTTTGGATGATTCCTCCATCCTGGTTTATAAGTGTTGGAATAAGGATTGTTTTGCTTCCAACAAAATTTATAGATTTAGGATTGTTGACACATTGCTCAGTAGGATATCCTTCACCACTCCACTCACACTTAACTACAATCATGTTTACTAAATTCACATTAGGATTCATCCAAAAAGCTTGCATTTGTTTTGACAGAGTAGCCACTTCTACAGAGAAAGCACTCAGAGTGTCCAATTCAAGAACACCTCCACTCTTCTTCCTTATTGCTCTGTCCTATCCCATCTGAAAATGGTTAGATGCTAACTTTTCAAATAAGTCATTAGCCTCTCTATATGATTTGCTTATGAGGGATCCAGTAGCAACAACACCTACAATAGATTTAGTTTGTTTATGAAATCCATTGTAAAATGTTTGAATTTGATCCTAAGGGGGATTTCATGGTATGGATACTTTCTTAATAGATCCTTGAACCTCTCCCACCATCATAAAGCGATTCATTGTCCAACTACACAAAAGAAGTAATATCATTACAAAAATTGACAATTTTGGACGGTGAAAAGTATTTAATCAAAAACATTCTACCTAATTTATCTCAAGTGGTGATAGAATTAGGCGTCTACGAATTCAACCATAATCTTGTATTGCTAGCTAAAGAATATGGAAATAACCGAAGCTGAATAGCTACATCAGACACTTGATTTATTTTAGACGAATCACAAATAGCAATAAAATTAAGCAAATGAGTATGAGGATCTTCATGTGCCAGCCATGTGAATTGTCCCACTGTTTGCAGCATTTGGAACATCATTGGTTTTAACTCAAAGCTATTTGCTTCAATCGGTTGCGTGAGAATGCTTGAATATAATCTGTCTAAAACATGAAGAGAAAAGTCTTCCAAAGCTTTTGTGTCATCATCATTGGCTACATGTTCAAGATTATTATTCCTTTGCCCTGCCTCCATTTCTTTCCTAATTCTCGCTTCTTGACGTAATCGCCGACAATCTCTCAATTTTTGAATTATATGGCACTAGATCCTGAGTACCTTCTCCTTGCATGCACTACAAAGTACCTAATTAATTAGTAAAGATACAAAAATTAAAACTTAGAAAAAGATGAGAATAATTTAAGCAACTAATCAAACTAATTTGTTATAAAATTAAATTCTTGTTTAATTCCCCACCAACGGTGCCAAAAACTTGATATGAAAATTATCACGCAAGTGCACGTATCGAATCTAGTAATAAAAGTGATATAAAAGTATCGTCCCACAAAGAGTTAATACTAAAAATTCTCAATTACCACAACTAATTTAATTAATTATACTTGAACAAAAATGAATTCAAAGAATAATTTAGTTATCAATTAATACTAAACTAATCTAAAATGCAATATTTAAATTAGATATTAACTTAAGATGACACACCTAGGTTTTCAATTCCACCTAATGCTGTATATGATTGAAGTTATAGCTTCTACCTTTGAATTACACAATTGGATTATTAATGACGGGAGTTAATTATTTATTATATCTTTTAGATTCACCATAAACTTATTACTTTCGCCCAACTCTTATATCTATATGAAATTGTGTATGTAAATGATACATTGAAATCTACATTAACAGATACTAAAGACATATAAGTATATATTTATCCTATATGAATCACCTAAATAGATGAATAAAGGTTATTTATTCAATGAAAATTTTAATCCTTCTATCTATAAACAAAATCAAATCTCTAGATCTAACAATAAATGATCACTCCAATGATATTATTAAAAACAGAATAAAATAGATGATTAAAATTCCGGTGCTTGAGCGCTCTTGTCTTGCTTAATATTTCCTATTTTCCTGCAGGTCCAACACTCGAGCGTCCTCATTCCCAGTGCTCGATCATTGATGTTTCCGCCAACACACCAACTTTCGCTCTTTTCAACTCAACTTCATTCGGAATTTGTTCTCAATCATCTTCTAACTCATATAACCTGCCTGAACAATATTAATTAGCATCACGCCAAAATCACAATGATTTATTGTTTTATTAATAATACCTAATTAACTCCTAACTAATACAATTAATGTAAAAATTACTCGAAACATGACAGAAATTCAATATAAATTGCAACAAATAATAACTATTTTACAAAGTTATCAGTATTTGATCGAGGATGATCTTGGAATACATTACATGGGCATCATGTTTTACAAAGGCCAATTCTCTGCGATTGGACAGGAAGGTTTAGTTGTTTGCGACGTTGGTCCAAAGCCAAAGTCAATTTCAATAGCTGCCGTTACTCAAACGAATTGGACTTTGAGTCATGGTGGTAGATATCTTGTTGAATAGGTTGGAGAGCTTGTGCTGGTAGAAAGGTGATTAAACATAGATGATGATTTTGATGGCCAGGATAATGGAGCTGGGGACGTCGAAGATGAAGTTGGCTTTGATGTGGAAGATTTGGGTACAAAGCATGATGTTGATGGGAAGAGTTGGTACAGAACCATATCATTCTCCGTATACAAGATGAACTTTGTTAGCCATGAGTGGGTACCTCTTAAGGACTTGAGTAATCACGTAATCTCTGTTGGTCGTAATACAGCTTTCTCGATGCCAGTATGCAGTTCACAGAGACAGGAATGCAAAGGCAATTGCATTTATTTCACTGATGATTATGATGAAGCACTTACGCCACACTGTCGTGAAGATGGATTATTTTATGGATATGACATGGATGTGTTCGACGTGAAAAATGGAATTATCAAACCTCGTAACCGTAAAGGGAAGAAACTATATCCTCCTCTCATGTGGGTAAATTATCTTCCATGGTAAAGGATCAAATTGCACCATGAAGGTGTTTGTTTGGGCTGCCTGATTTTTCATATCCAAGTATCTACCTCATTCCAATGATGTTTCTGAGTTGGGTGCTCAAGGGTTCCATACAAAACTTTGCAGCCAGATGATTCTACGTAGCACTGCTTCTTATTCTTCTTTCACCTGATACGTAAAAGTGTTGCAGACATATTGTTATGAAAAACGGGTAATTTTCACCAAAGATAACTAGTTCAATATGAGAACTATTACCTAGATGACAAGCGTGAAAACTATTGTACTAAATAATTACCCCAATATAAAATTCCCAGGAAAGTTGGTGGGACACGATAATCCGCTTAAAAACCAACTCCTAGACAGAATTTTATCAAGACAAGTAATATAAATAGCACAATAATTAACACCAACTATACCCGACAATAGCTATTAAATAGACACAAAAAGAAAAGAACAAACACCAGAATTTAACGAGGTTCGGCAATTGCCTACGTCCTCGGACACTACCAAAATAATATTTCACTAAAAAGAAATATTACAAAGAGAGAGAATTACCAATGGTAGAAAATACAATTACTACCAGTAGAAAGGAAAGTAGGTAATTCAAGATTACCCTTGGGATGAAAAACTAAAGAAGGGGAGGAGCTCTATATATAGGGAGAGAGCTCCCCCCCACTTCCCTCCCAAACTGATGTGGGATTTTTCAATCCCATACAACACATAGATCTATTGTGTGTGATAATTACAAATGGCAATTTTTGGTGGCATTCAATTGAGGATAATCCATTGTGTATTATTTTTACCTTCACGATTATTGGCCATATTTTAACGGTAATTTTTACTCTTTGGAATCGAAATGGGAGCGGTGCTAGTAATTGAAGATGGTCATTTATTAGAGTGTGAAAGCAATTGAGTCGATCAAGATGGTGTTCTTGTCTGTAGTACCAATTGTTGTATGACAAAATCCCACATCGGGATTGTTTGGGATATGGGAAAAGTCATCTCCCTATTAAAGGGACTCCTCCCTTTTGGTTTAACCCATCCCAAAAATTATTTCCCTTCCTCCATCGGTAATTCTTTCTCTCTCTTTGTAATATTATCTTTATTAGTGAAATATTATTTTAGTAGTGTACGAGGATGTAGGCATAATTGGCCGAACCAGTTAAATTATGGTGTTCTTTTTTTTTATGTCTATTTAATATCTATTTTCGTTATAATTGTTGTTAATTATTATGCTATTAAAATTACTGTCTATGAGTTGGTTTTTAAGCGGACCATTGTGTCCCATCATACTTTCATGAGAATTTTATCTTGGAGTAATTTTTAGTATAATCGTGAAACACTTTCCTCGAAATTTTATCTTGGAGTAATTTTTAGTACAATCGTGAAACACTTTCCTCAGAATTTTATCTTGAGTGATTTTTAGTATAATCGTTATCACACTGGTCATTTAGAGATAATAGTTCTCAAAGTGAACTAATTATCGATTTTCAACAACAATTAGTATCAGAGCTCCTGTCTTATTTTAGTATGCTCTATGGTTGCTGCTTATGCTGATCTTCCACATCAAAAAAAAATTCCTTGGGCTAGTTGGTATTCCGAGCACTTGGTTTATTTTAGTATGCTCTGTGGTTACGGCTTATGTTGATCTTCCTCATCAGAAAAAATTTTCCTTGGGCTAATTGACATTCCACATCGATAGCTATTAAATAAAATTTGTAGCAGAAATGACAGACAACACAAAAGAATCCACATCGAAGTCAACAACTTCTTCATCTTCAATTTTGGCAAGAACTGTTGTGATAAATGTAAGATTTGCATTGGAGATTTTTTATGGTAGCGATCATTTCAGCATGTGGCAAAGTGAGGTTCTATATGCCCTCTTTCAACAGGGTCTAGATATTGCCACTGAAGAAAAGAAACCAGATGATATTGAGGAGAAAGAATGGAATATGCTAAATAGAATGGCATGTGGTACTATTCGAACGTCTCTTTCTAGAGAGCAAAAGTATGTTTTTTCTATAGAAACCTCTGCAAGTAAATTGTGGAAGGCAATGGAGGAGAAATTCTTAAAGAAAAGAAGTCAGAACAAGCTAAATATGAAAAAGAGATTATTCTGCTTTAATTATGTTCCTGGTACCTCTCTGAATAATCAAATTACTAGCTTCAATCAGCTGGTAACTAATATGATGAATATAGACGTGACTTTTGATGATGAAGATTTGACTCTAATATTGTTGGGATCACTTCCTCATGAATTTGAGTTTCTTGAAATTACTCTACTTCATGGGAAGGCTGTTGTGTCTCTCAGTGAAGTAACTTCTACCTTGTATAGTTATGAATTAAGAAAGAAAGAAAAGCAAGAAAATATAAGTGCAGAAGAAGAAGCTCTTGTTGTGGATAGAGGTCATTCGCAGAGCCAAAACAAAGGAAGAAGAGGAAGGTCAAAGTCAAAGTCTAGACCAAGCAAAGATAAATGTGTCTTTTGTCGAGAAAAAGAGCATTGGAAGAAAGATTGTCGCAAGCTGAAAAATAAAGGCAAACCTGAGAAGGAAAAAGCTGCTGCAAATGTTTCTAAGTGTGATGATGCAGATTCAGACCTTTTAATTGCTGCATCAACTAGCGATTCTAGTTCATGGTTGCTAGATTTTGCTTGTAGCCATCATATGACGCTCAATCAAGAATGGTTCTTTAATTTTAAAGAACTAAAAGGTGGAATTGTATACACAGCAAATAATGCTTCTCTTGTCACATATGGAGTTGGTTCAATTTACTTGAGGAATCATGATGGATCAACTAGAATCTTAACTGGTGTTCATTATGTACCATATTTGATGAAAAATCTCATATCTATGGGAACCTTAGAGTCAACAGCTTGCAAAGTGAGGGCGAACGATGGGATAATGAGGATCATCTCTAGTGCACTTGTGATAATGAAGGGGATCCGAAGAAGAAGCAATGTGTATTACTTTATAGGTAGTACAATTGTTGGGAAAGTAACAGCGACAACAACTCCTACTGATGATCAGGAGTCAAAAACAATCAGGTTATGGCATATGCGCTTGGGGCATGGTGGAGAAAAATCTTTGAAATTACTGATAGATCAAGGATTATTAAAAGGAGCTTGGGCTTGTAAATTAGATTTTTGCGAGTACTGTATCAAAGGCAAGAAAACAATGGAGAAATTTGGTATAGCAATCCATGATACTGAGGGTATTTTGGATTATGTTCACTCAGATGTGTGGAGGCCTTCTAAGACAACTTCATTGGGAGGTAAACACTATTATGTTTCCCTTGATGATTTTTCCCAAAGAGTTTGGTTGTATACGATGAAGGGATAAATTGTTGGGAATTTTCCTGAAATGGAAAAAGATGGTGGAGACACAAATAGGGAGAAGAGTCAAACGTCTTCGTACAAATAATGGTGGAGTCGAGTCGGACTCGAGTCATGTTTTATTTACAAAATTGCCACCCAACGTGTTTTTCTTTCCCCGACGCCTTTTCCCCCTTTTCCCAAACCCGACCCACCTCCCCTATGCGCCGCCGCCGCCGCCCGGCCACCGCTCGTGCCGGCACAAGGTCGTCGTGCCGCCCCGACCTACCCCGGCCACGGTCCGGCCGCCGCAACACTGGATCGTCGCGGCTAGGGCGGAGCGGCGTTGTTGCAGCGTCGCCGATTCCGACGTCAGCAACCGTCGCCGTCGC
>JAVDBV010088235.1:2550-17495 GCA_032619315.1 Piper longum | reverse complement strand
CAGTCAGCAGCTGAGAGCGGTGCCGCATCCAGAGGTCGGCGGAGAAGCCCGAGGGGCGGGGCCGGTGGAGAAGCCCGAGGAACGACTAGTGGAGGCCAGCGGAACCGAGTGACGGATCTAGCGGCCAGAGACGAGGTCTGTAAAGATCATCCTGCGGAGCACTTGGCTGGTGACGACGACGAGATGGACGCGGTCCAAGGTCGCATCAGCCAGTCGGAGCTGGAGGTCAAAGGCCGACGACCGAGAGCGCAGCTGGGGGCTGGCGAGCTGCAGCCGGCAGGGCTGCGATGGCAGGAGGATGCGAGCGGTGCGTATTCCTATACCAACCTCAGTTTTGGGTTTTCTCCCAGGTAGGTGCACTGTTTGAACCAAAGGGTGGACAGTTACTTATTGAGGGAATCCATAATGGGTATTGTGTCCAAGAGAGATGTCAAGTCGGATGCAAGAAAGTGGTGAGGCTGATTGATGCTAATTGATGTGAGAAACACATTTTGCATTATAAAACAAGTTTAAGGGGGAGTGTTGAAATATAAACTTGTTTTAAACTCAAGTTTATATAAAAGTCAATTCAAAACAAAGAAGCCTAATTCAAAGAATCTTTTAATATTTTACACATGATCAATTACAAGTCAATGGTTGGTGAGATTGTTGAAAGTTTGTGGTTAATGTTAGGCATGTGTTTTATGGCTTGTATTAATCTTGAGTTAGTATAAATACCGCCTCCCATTATGTGTTAAAAAAACAAAGAAGAATAAGAGAGAAAGCAAGAAGCAAAGTTTCTACATTGTAAGAATTCAGAATTGAGTGTGGAGAGGTTGTTTGGAGAAGAAAATGAGAGTTTGTATTTTTGTATTTGATAAGAGTATTTTCTTATCAACAAAGTTGTGGTTTTGTATTTGATTAGAGTATTTTCTTGTCAACAAGATGTCACGCTATAAGCAACTTATGTTACGTACAAATTTTTATTTTATAGATAAATTTTACTTAAATAATGATATAGATTATAATAATTTATTATCTTAGATGTAAATTATGATTGACTCTGACTTTCAAGATAGATCTTAATAACGATATTAGTGGTTTAGAATTTGTTAGTTGCTGGTTGAGGCTTGAGTTGTTGGAGAATAATTTCACATCAATAGAATACAAGTGGTGACTTGTATATAACCTCCCTACAATGGCTAGTCTTTTTGGGATATAAAAAATGTAGGGGTGAACATAACTCAGTTTAAACTGCATTGTCCGAATATAATCATCAATCAATTACGAAATTTCTTTCAGTTTTGATAAAATTCGACTGATTTTTGGTTAGGCTAAGGGGCAGTTATAAGGGTAGCTAAATTTTGGTGTGGGATCAACCTGATTTGAAACTGAGACCGGCTGCCTTACCAAAACATTAAAACAAAATACGATAAGCAATTCATAAGTATGTAATATACACATCTGAATTGGATTGAACGTTAGTTTCGGCATTCAAAGAAATGGCCCCTTTATGGATGAAGCCAGACATTGTCAATTAAACGTCCCCAAAAAGAGAGTATACTAATATAATTTGAGAGGACTGCCCAATATGAAGAAAGAGATCTATAGCTTAATTATTCTCCCCTTCGTAAAGTTGAACCGTTACTCGTTGATAGAAAATGCTAGCGTTCGCCGTCTTTTCCAAAGATATTTATCATCAAAAGTGTTGAGGTGAATTGTTGTGGTCCTTGTACTTGATTTGTATATTTTAATTATTTTAAAATTTGAAATAGCAAAATGGGATAAATATATATATATATATATATAGATATATATATACTTCAATCCCCTTATTTTTTGTATTAAAGTGTGGGAGTTTTCTTTTTCTTCTAATCTTGTTTCAACCTTTCTTACATTGTGATTGATTTCGCCCAATAAATATTTTATTGGTCATTTAATACTTGATTAATTTAAAATTATTATTATTATTATTGTTATTGTTGTTGTTGTTGTTGTTATTATTATTATTATTATTATTGTCATTATTATTATTATTATTATTTAATATTAGGAAAGTATTAAACTATACTTCTACTTAAACTAGAAATTTTAATATATTTATAATTATATTATGAAATTAAAGTTTGTTACTGTAAAACCTGTGACTCAAGTCTGTGTTTTATAGTTTGAGCTAGTCAGTTCGGCCGTTATTTCGAGTTGAGTTAATTTTAGAGCATGCATACTGAGCTGAGGCCAATCGTGTGTTATGAAACATGAGAGTCATGTGTGCCCAAATATATGATGATAGCGTCAACAAGAGTAGAATAAGTTATCAGAATATATTAGAGTATGCCCAGATTTTCTTTATTTAATTTAGTATTAAATTGTAGAATTATTTTTAAGCCGAATAACGATTAGGACGCATTATGGTCAGTTTGGGTGGGTTATTAGTTATAGAGTATGTCATTGTGATGTTATGTGTGTATTATGTTTTATGAGGATTTTTTCATATTTTTTTGAATTTTTTAAAAGAATCATTACAAGTTAATTATTATTTTCTATGTGAGTTAGAGTCGAGTCAAGTTCTATTTATGAGACGACCACTCGTTTTCTTCTTCGACCACTCGTTTTCTTCCCTGACCACTCGCTTTCTTCCCCCAACCACTCGTTTTTTCCCCCTGACATCTATTTATTCTAAACCCTCGACGCTACCCCTACTTGTTGCTGATTCCACCACCCGTGATGGTCACAGCTGCCATCAAGTCACCGCCTCAACGTCGCCGATTACCGACAATGCGAGGTATAATTAACTTAGATTTAATTTATTAAGGGTGATAATTATTAGCACAACATGATAGGATTAATGAATTGATGAGTTTGCTATTTTATATATGAAATTTGCTTGATTGAAGTATATTAAAACAAGTGCTAAAGAATTAATTAGATAAACTAAGTAATTATTGTAATCTAATACAACGTAGCGTAGGAAAATTTAACAGTGATTGATGTATGATGTTGATTAATGTATGATTTATAGGATTTGTGAATGCATCATGAGAGGGCGTTAGCTTCTACATTTGATGTGTATGTACGCAGTATGAGCTCACCGCCTATATGCATGGACACCCTTAGAGCTTCTGCCAAGTCCGTTTACGACTCGTTCCCTATTTTACGCTCTATTCTATTGTGTATTGTTTTATTACTTACAGGACGAGTTAAGTGGTATTTTATCTTATCCCACTTAACTTAGGTCATTTAATCGATCGATCATCCGGATTAATAACCCTTAAGGAAGAGATCCCTCGAGTATATTTTTTAACATAAGATCTACCACAAGATATCTATATATATAGTTTTATCATGTTTTTAGTTAGACATGAGATGGTAAAATTGACTCACACTATAACACCCCGATTTTGGTTCACTTAAGAATCAGATAAAAAATGTTACGATCGAGTCGAATCATGTTTAAAGCTATTGGTCGGTACGACTCGATCAATCAACTATATCAAAATAACCTTCTTAGTGTCACGAGAATGGAAGACAATATTATATACACGGCAAAACACATTGAATATAAGTAAAAGCCAGAAAAGAAATAAATACGCTAAGCTCAAGTGTGTGTAACATTTATCTATCCTTCCGCCGAAGTCGATACAGGATTTGCAAGACCTACATATATTATATAAAAACCGTCAGTAACGAATGTTACTTGTCCGAAAAGTAACTAATAGAAACTAAGAGATGGGTATTCCATTACTCACGAAAGCTTGTGAAACTTCAAGAATGTCTCACACTGGGCGGTAAGCAAATATACTTAAACAATTTCCGGCTCGCATTCACGGCTCATAATCATATTCATACATACATACGGCGCTTATGCCCTCACACCTTCCTTATCACCCGCCATTGTACTCAACTGGCAAAAGGAACAGTTAAGTTAGTGCCAAATATTCTGGAAATGCACTGCATTACGTAGTACCATCATACACTACAGTACGTCATGGTTTGAAGGAGTACTAATGTGGTCCATATATATCTTCATACTACTCATTCTCTTATTCGTAAAATCCATAAAAGTGCACGTACTTATATAATAGGTTAGGGATGAGGCTTGTATAATAAATTTCTAGAGCTAAATTATGAAAACCAACAAGGGATCTCATCCTTGTAGTTTTATTAAACTTGCATAGAAAACAAGGCTAAATGGCCCGACATCGGAGGGATCCGATAAAACTCCACCGATGTTGTCCTACGTATAAAATACGATCAAACTCTACACACAAGGAGTCAAGCAGAGAGGGAGAAAGTCTTACGGATCTGTGGTCCAAGCTCCAAGTGTATCTGCACATCTACGGCGAGCTTAGACTCTGAAGCCTAAATCAGACTGCTGAGTATGCTAAGTAAAAACAAATGTCTGTATATGATGCATGTTCGTGATATGTGCTCATATCATCAATATATCCTAATAAAGAAAACAATGTAAACAAACTTATAACTAAACACTAGGCACACAAATCAAGACATAATAATAATAAATAACCAATAATAAAGAAACAAATACACTCTTAGATAATTAAGTAACAATAAATACATAAACATAAATAATACTCGGATCAAAAAATAATATCATATTATACAATATAAAAATATATAATGAAATACAAATATATAATAACAAATACATACGAACAGATAAATAGATAAATAAATAATTAAATAAAATTTAATTACATAAATAAGACTAATATTAATAATTAAATATATCATTGATGGTTAGGTATCTGGGGACGGACATAAGCTCGGGCATGACCACGGACACGAACTGGCGGACAATACTCGGTAAGGAGGACCTGAACGCGGGCAGGCGGGCGCAATTGCGGGTAGGCGGACACGGTCGCTGGCATGCGGATGCGATCTTGGGCACCCGAAAGGTGAACCGAGCAAACGGGTCGGGTCGAACGCCTCCGGTTCCGGTTGCCGAAAAATGCAATGGTGGCGCGGCTAGTGTCGCCACCGATTGGGATTGACAGAGGGGAGGATGGTGGACCTCCTGGTGGTGACAATTGGCGGAGTCTGGCGATCGGCTGGCAGGAAAATGGCTGGAAAAGGGGTGCATTGCCGTCACCGCCGATGGCGATCGCGATTGTGGTGGTCATCGTGGGTTGTCTCAAAATATAGATCTAGGTGAGGGGAAGCTATTTGGGAGGTCATATCGGCTGTAAGACACTTGCCAGCGCTAGAAAACAACATGAACGAATGACGATGGTGACGATGGTGGCGATTGTCGCCGGTGGGATTGCGGCAGCGCCGATGGACATGATTGGTACGAATGGGAAGTTGGCGGGCGATCACGACCGTACTGAATGGGTGGGCAAAGGAGCACCAAGGTCTCACCGGCGGCAAGCTAAAGTGGTGGCGGCGATAAAGGCAAAAAATAGTGAAAACTGGAGAAAACCTCCAAATCTACATGGAAAGCTAGCGTTGAGTGTACGGCTCAGATCTTGACATGTGGCACGATTTTAGTGCTCGATAGCTCGTGGCCTAGTGGGGCCTACCTATGGTTGTATGCACTATATATGTGGACGGAAAGCTCAGATCGAGACCGTCAAATGTCGAAACTAAGTCGACTGATAAAATTGACTCTATAGGCGGGAATCATGGGAAGAAGGCTAATTTAGCCTCGAACCATGAACTCAATCAAGTTGGGCCCACTTGGGCACAATCCGATGGTCCAAAATCCGTGTGATGCATGTAATGAGATACCAAAAAAAAATCACAACTGATACTAAATGCTGTAAAGGCCTAAATCTAGGCCTAAAATCGTGTCTAACATATATAAACAAATCTATATACCTCAGTATACACTGAGTACTCATGATCTTATCTTCTGCATGTCGGGCATACCCAACTCCATAACATGCTCATATAGCCATTTGAGCCTCATACTCATATTCTTAAAACTGTTTTGGATCGATTTCCCTTGAATCAACCCGTGACTGTTTGAACTTGATAAAACTTAAATCGGGTAAAACCCTAAGCAAAAACTAGATTTTACACACACGTACCATGAGCGGGTGCACGTATCAGTCAAAGCAGGTTTTGAATTAGTGAGTGGGTTGTTCCAATCTCAAAGGATCCTGACAACTCCTCTTTTTAGTTCCTCACACCTAAAGAAATGTGGAGGTTTACGAATACTATTTAGTACACCGCATGTCTAGACTTGTGGTTCAAAAGATACTAAAGGTAACTATCTGAGAGTACTCGACTTTCGTACTCAAGGCTAGGAGAATTATGGAGGAAAGGAGAGGACTTAGGATATACTAGTAGTCCCAAAAAATCAGGAAAATAAAATGAGAAAATGCTGAGAGATGTATCAGTAAAACCAGTTAGTTCGGGATGCTATCGGGTCTGAAGATCAGTGGCTCCTTAGTAGGTGCCCTTAAAAGAGTTTTAGTGAAGTATATAAATGTTTTTCTTCATATGAGAGTTAGCTCTTATGGCCAGCTTAATATTTGTTATATTTTGGACTAGTAACACTCATTAATAACGTATTTTTATAATATATATTGATGATGAGCATAGGTTAGATGTGCCAACTAGGACGTAGGAGCAGTGATGTCTCTTGCAAATACATGTCATACGATAGAATGTTAATATTTTGCTTATGTTGTCATCATACCGAGAATGATGTGATGTAATGCAAGGTATAATAATATCATGTGACATTTGAATACGTATGTTTTAATAAATATATTTAGATATTGAATATGTATAATAAGTAAAGTCTAGAATTTAATGTGAAAAGTGAATAGAATGCATAGAAGATTCAAAATAAATTATGCAGTAAATTAGAATTTTGTGTGAATGTTAATGCGTGATATATTTATATATAATTTTTTACATGTTGATTTGATAGGGTGGCTCTTCATTGCACTTTTAAAGGAGACTCTATTCATCTTATTTTGGAATTTTTATCATTGTAATTATTTTGTTTTATAAACCAGTTTGTCATCCATGTAGGAGCATGTTAGGATTTTTGTGCATTTTTCCATACATTACGATTGATATCTTCCATCTCAAGATACCGAGAGTAGATCCACATGGGTTAGGTTCGGGTTAGCCTACCTAACCGGGACGAGTGACAATCCGGTTCAGTTCCCGAACGTGAATCGGATTTGTGGTGTTACAGTTACTTAAAAATATATACATGATTTAGATTTTTACATATTTTACATATTTATTTATTCACATATTATTATTTATTTGTTTAAAAAACATAGATTATAATTCTAGTCGAATTAAAATCATTAAAAATAAAATCTATTTAGATGTTAAATTTTTTTTACTCATTAAAATTTAAAATACATTTACTATTTGTATACAACTATATGTTTCTTAAAATTAAATAAGTATTCATTGATTTCTAAAAAAAATAATACAGTAATAGTGTTGAAATTAATTTTGTGTATTATTAATATTTATTATTAATTAGTTTCAAATACACATCGCGTGATGTGCGGGTCATTGACTAGTATAACGTAATAGTCATGGAAAAGTTGACAAAAAAATCAATTGTTTTTTTTTTCAAAGTCTCATGTTCTTCACTTTGTCCGGTATTCATATAAGTAGTTGCCGAAATAAGATGTTTGTTTTGCTTATTCCATGGAAACAACTAATCAGATGAAAATGAAGGTCATAATAATGTCAGGACAGTTATAAGGATGAATATATTAATTTTGTAGAAAATTTTCAATATTTTATACCACAAGTACCTTTTATATAGAAATGTTTCCCAACTCCATCAAGCTATTTCATTAGTTATTCCAAGTAGAAATTAAGAAGTTAATTCTTCTCGGTTATTGTTTCATGTCATGAAATGACCTCATCTTATCTTATAAAAAAATGTCATTATTATTATAATCTATCATAATAAAAGCTTTTCCTTCTAACTTTCAAGTAAGGAAACATTCGATTTTAATATTAATTATTTCCATGAGTTGTGACATAAATATATAAAATTATAATTCATAAAAATTATAATTTCGCCGATGTGTCTATATTGGAGGTCCCCAACCTAAATAAAGGAAGAGGGTTGATATTAAAAAATCATCCGACTATTCAAAATTTTTTTATTTATAGTTGTATAGATTCTTAGTTTAGGGTTTATGCCCCTAATACCTTTTAGGTACCAAGTGGATAAAGAAGAATAACAATAATTTATAAAAAAATATTTATAAAGCCCGTACATGAGATGGGATTATGACTAGTTTTCGAATAAAAGCTCAGTGTGGTTATTATTATTTCTTGGTGGTTGTTCTAACTATAGTCCTCGTGATGATAGTTCATAATTGCGGATTAAAATCAAAATTACAATTTTAATCAAAGACATGGAGGTTTAATCAAAGGCATAAATTATCAGCTACTTGTCAACAAACTTGTATAAATGTTCTCATCGACCTTTCTTAAGCCTTCATCTGTATATATATAATAGACACAGGACTAGGAAGAGCACCCAACGCAAATAACATTTTGCAAAACTTTTTTTTTTGAGGACCAAGATTGCAAGTAGAAAAGAATGTCCAATGCTTGTCTTTTTTAAGCTTTCTTTTTATTTTCTCAAGTTTTCTTCATTCTTATATGCTTGTTAAGGAAGATATATATGCTTTGTTACACATTGTAATGGTAGCTTTGGTTAACATTAGCATCTAATTCAATTCAATTCCACCGAATGGATCGATTATAAGAGCCTATTAAAATTTTGTAGCTTGATTTCTTATATAATATTGTGGCGGATAAAAGTTTTCAACATATTATCAGGAAACACCCTCCATGATATATTTCACTAATTTGCCCATATATTATAAGTACGGAAAAGAAAAAAAATAAGTTACTAACTTTTCCAGATAATCCAAAGCATTTATCTCGTAAAATAAATCTTTTGCATTTTCTGGAACACCAATTCGAAGAAAAAAGTTGACCATACCTAAATTTTTTCTCCAGGAATCTATGAAAACAAAAATCAATTGCTTGAATAAAATCAAAATACTCTAACCAAATTGGGTGTGGTAGATGAAAGCCACAAAATACAATCAATCTGCGCTTATTTTTCCTGAATATTGCTTAACTCACATTAATCTAATTCCAGGAGCAACTCCTACATAAGGAGTAAACCCTCATGCCACAGACAAAGAAGTCAAAAGAGGACCCATCTGATTCGTGGTATTCATTGTCATTATACGATTGATTTATCATCAAGCGACGATCCAGAAGAATTCTCGTCAATGGTTTGAAACTTTGAATCAAAAACATAAATATGTTTTCTAGAAATTATGATCAGATGGTTTGTTTTCTTATCCTTTCTAATTTTGAGGACGAAGATTGCAGGTACGCAAGATTATATCCAGTCCTTGCCTTTTAAACATTCTTTTTTAACTTCATTTTGTTTATTGAAGGAAGATATATAAGATTTGCTAACCATTGTAGTCATTGCTTTCGTTCAAACATTAGCATCTACGCCCCACTTTCCGTCTTACCGACTATAAGAGAGCTATAAGAATTTGGAGCTTGATTATTTTATATAATATTCCTGTAGATAAAATTTTACAACACTCTCAAAAGTGTCAATTGTAGGAATTTTTTTCTTTCAATTTTAACAATTAGAACTTTGTCTTTCTTGTCTTGCACATATACCATGTCACAGATCCTTAATTCTTTCTGATATTTTTTGTATTGCACAAATAATGAATGCATAATCTTTTTGTATGGAACCAACGAGTTCATGTTAAAGTAGTTTAGAAAACCCGGGACTGATGGACTTTGATTTATATTCTTATAAAGTCTTCAATCAAGCCAACTTGAAGCTCGGGTATGTTAAATTTAGAGAAGAGAGAAGAGAGAAAGGCGTGAGCCCTGGCGCCCAGGTGCTGGATTTGCGGAACCCAAGGCGCCCGGGTGCTGAATTTTCTAGAAACCCAGGTCGAGAATGGGTGCCATGGCGCTGCGGCTCAGGTCCGACCAGATTTCGTCCCGATTCCACATTTCTCAGGATTTTTAGCATATTTAAAGAATTTTTTGTGCCAATGAAGAGAGGCCCATATCACCGAGAGGGTGTTGAGAAAAATCCCCAAAATTTGATATCAATAATAGCGAATACAAGGTATGAGAAAATTATGCCTCCAAATAGAATAGAACAAAACTATAAAAGAGTAGAGATTTAACATGGAAAACCCTTCTTCAATCGAGAGTCAAAAACCACGGCGCAACAACAAATAATTCATTTATAGAGAAGCTTTGAGACCCTTTATCCTCCATAAAATAACTAACAGCCACCTTTGTTAATATTCCGAGATTTCTTTAGTATTCCGAGTGTGACAATGGGCTACATATCATTAATACAATTACACATATTAACAATCTCCCACTTGGAGTCCGATTGGAAGACACTATTCCGATTCTTCCTCCACTTTGTCATCAAAACTATTGTCCGATTGCAAGTTCACCAAAGTTGAGCAAAAGCTCAACTTTTGTCCCTCCACCGGCTTGGTCAACATGTCCGCCGGATTCTTTTTGTCATCTATCTTTCCCAACTTCAGTTTACATTTTTCTAACAAAGATCTGATAAAATGATACCTCAACTGAATATGTTTGGTCCTAAAATGAAATACTAAGTTCTTGGCTGAATGGATTGCACTTTGACTATCACTGTACATTTTGCAATCAACCTCATTAAAACCTAACTCATTCATTAAAGTTTTAATCCAAATATACTCCTTGCTAGCTTTTGTAGCAGCCGCATATTCAGCCTCAGTTGAAGATAGAGCAACTATCTTTTGCAATTTGGAAACCCAACTCGCTGCGGTTCTACCAACTGTAAAGATGTATCCGGATGTACTCCTATCATTGTCTCTATTTCCAGCATGGTCTGAGTCCACATACCCTTGAACATCAATATTATCACCCTCAAAACAGAAACAGTAATTAGAAGTTCCTTTCAAGTACCTGAAAATCCATTTCACTGCCCCCCAATGTTCTTTTCATGGGTTCATCATGAATCTACTCACTACTCCCACTGCATGTAGTAGTCACCATAGCATACATAAGACTTCAAATAGCTGAAGCATAAGGCACCTTTTTCATGTGAGCTTGTTCTTTGGACAATTAGAAACTACCCAAAGTAGTAGTCACCAGTTTGGATTCATTCATGTTGAATCTCTCAAGAACTTTCCTCACATACCTTTCTTGAGATAACCACAACTTCTTGTTCTTCTTGTCTCGGGTAATTTACATCCCAAAAAGTTGTTTTGCTTCACCTAAGTCCTTCATGGAAAAACTCTTGGCTAACCTCATCTTGAGGCTAACAATTTACTCCATACAAGTCCCTGCAACAAGAATATCATCTACATACAAAGTCAAAATAATGTAATCCCCATCATAAAACTTTTGTAAATATACACAGTGGTCCGAATTATTCTTAGAAAATCCATTATCCAACATAAATTTGTCAAATTTTAAATATCACTGCTTTGGTGCTTGTTTGAGTCCATATAGACTCCTTTTCGATTTGCATACCATATTTTTTTTACCTTTGACTTCAAATCCTTTTAGTTGTTCCATATAGATTAACTCCTCCAAATCACCATGAACGAACGTTGTATTTACATCAAGCTGCTCTAAATACAACCCCTTTACAACCACAATACTCAAAATAATTCTAATAGAAGCCATTTTTACAACAGGTGCAAATATATCATGAAAATCATTCCCTTCTTTTTGACCAAAACCTTTCACCACAAGTCTTGCCTTATACTTTGTACACCATAGGCTTCAGACTTGACCCGATAGATCCACTTGTTTTGTAGAACCCTCCTTTTTGGTGGAAACTTCACCAATTCCCATGTATGATTCTTCTCCAACGATGACATCTCATTCTTCATGGCCAACTTTCACTTAAGATAAGCTTTGTCACTCATGGCTTCATCACAGGACTCCGGTTCTTCTGCATCAGTATACAAAACATGTTGTACAATTAAATTTAATTTCTGAGTAGGCTTTCTAACCCTTGTGCTCCACCTTGGTTCAGGAGCAACAACTATCTCTTGTGGCGGCTCTAAGTCATCAATTTTAACCTATGCGTTAGAATATTTAGTATCTGTTTCATCATCATTTGGTTGATTAGCCTGTGACTCATCTTCTTGTTCGGTCTCATTAGAAGATAATTGTTTCTCATCACTTGGAACAAATCCTTGACTTTCAGCACTTGGCATCTCTTCATCTGTCTAATTAAGCTCCATATAGTCTTTTTCTTTCGACTCTTCATGTTTTTCTTTTTTCATGTCTTTGTACATGCACTCTTCATTGAGATACTTTGAATCTCACATCCGGTAACCATTTTTCTTCCAACTTCGAAACACCTTATTGTTCTCGAAATCCCACATCCGGTAACCATATTCATCACCTCCATATTCAAGAAATACACACTTGAGAGACTTTGAATCAAGCTTCTTTCTTGATTCCCTATCAATATGTGCATATACAATACAACCAAAGACTTTAAGAAAAGAGTAGTCAAGTTTCCATCTAAGATGATTGATGGACTTCAGTTGATTAGATAGACAGTTGTAACCAGAGAAGTACCCCAAAGATGCAAAGGGAGCCCAGCATGAACCCTCATGCTTCTCGCTCGCTCTAGGATGGTCCTGTTCATTCTCTCTGCCACCCATTCTGCTGTGGTGTCCTTGGCGCTGTCTTGATTCTTCTAATCCCCTGCTTTGCAGAATAGGAGTTAAACTCCTTAGTACAATATTCTCCGCCATTATCCGACAGAAGACATTTCAATCTCAAACCTGTTTCATTCTCAACTCGGGCTTTCCATACCTTGAAAATGCTAAAGACATCTGATTTTCTTTTAATAGTGTAGATCCATGTCTTCCTACTAAAATCATCAATGAAGGTAATAAAATAGAAATTACCTCAAAAAGATTTACCATGGGCTGGCCCCCAAACATCCATATGAACCAACTCCAACTTTTGGATTTCATCTCTCACCCACACCTTGTAAAGGAGACCCATTTTTGTTTACCAAAAACACAGTCTTCACAAAAACCAAAGTTAGAATCAATTATACCTATCAAAATCTTCTTGGAATGTAAGATCTTCATCCCACTCTCGCTCAAGTGACCAAGCCTTCTATGTCATAACGTTGTTATTTAATTCTTCTCAGTGGCCAAAGAAACAAACTAATCTACCTTGGTAGACAATGGGTAAGGTGTGCCCACCGCCTTCCCCTTGATCACCACCAATGCTCCCTTGCATATCTTCCACTGATTATTTTTAAATGCGATCCTATAGCCCTTTTGGTCCAGCTTGTTAACAGATATAAGATTCTTCTTTAATTCAGGTATATACCTGACTTCCTTGAGAATAAGTTTACCTTGACTATACATCTTCAAATGAATTACTCCCTTACCTTCAATTTTACACTTCTGACTATTGCCAATTGTTACATATCCACAATCACTCTTGATAAAATCACAAAACCATTCTTTGTGAGAAGTACAATGAAATGAAGCACCTGAATCAATATACCATGTATCTATGTTGTAATCAACATGAGCAGATAAATACAAGTTCTCTTCATGACCATCAACAACATTAGCTACATTCTTGACTCACTCAGGACAATCCTTCTTTACATGTCCTTCCTTGTCACAAAACCAACAAATAGGCTTACCCTTGAATTTTACCTTGGATTTAGAGCGCCCTCGGTTCTTAGGACCTCTACTTTGACTTCTTCCTCTTTCTTTGCCCTTGCTTTTGTTCACCGACAAAGTTGTGGCCAAGATGGACAGTGTGCTATCTACCATGCTTCTCTTCATCATCTCCTGATTCAAGATTGCACCTAGCACTTCATCAAACTTTAGTTTTTCTTTTGATGCATTACTTATATATGTAATTACTATATCCCAACTCTCAATCAAAAAACACATGAACATTAAAGATTTAATATTTTCACTAAATGTCAACTCTATGAATTCAAGTTGTGCCCAAATTTTATTGGAATCATTCAAATGATTAGCAATAGATTTACCTTAGGGCATCCTTAAAGAGACAAGCTTCCTCAACAAAAATAACATGTTAGAGGTTGATGACTTCTCATAAACACCAGCTAATGCCTCCATCAACCCTTTGACGGTCATCTGTTTTGAGACATTAAACATCACTGACTGTATTAAACAGAATCGGACGATGGCTAAGGCTCGCCTACAAGCGGTTGATGTAATTATTTTTCGTATAGATGATCCTCAATCTACATCCTCCACCATTGATAATTTATTCCATCAAATTTCTCAATTTTCCAAGTCTTAGAACTGTCCGCCATGACTCTCACTCAAATCAAGATCCGATTGAATGAAACTCAAAGTTCCCACAAACGGCGCCAATTATTACATATCCAAGAAATATACACTCGAGAGACTTTGAATCAAGCTTCTTTCTTGATTCCCTGTCAATATGTGCATATGTAATACAACCAAAGATTTTAAGAAAAGAGTAGTCAACTTTCTTACCAGACCTTACCTCTTCCGGTATTTTTTCATCTAAAATGCTTTATGGATTTCAGTTGATTAGATAGACAATTGTATCCATAGTAGCACCTCAAAGATGCAAAGGGAGCCCAGCATGAACCCTCATGCTTCTCGCTCGCTCTAAGATGGTCTTGTTCATTCTCTCCGCCACCCCATTCTACTGTGGTGTCCTTGGCACTGTCTTAATCCTTCTAATCCCTCGCTTTTCACAATAAGAGTCAAACTCCTTAGTGCAATATTCTCCGTCATTATCCGACAGAAGACATTTCAATCTCAAACATGTTTCATTCTCAACTCGGGCTTTCCATATCTTGAAAATGCTAAAGACATTTGATTTTCTTTTAATAGTGTAGATCCATGTCTTCCTACTAAAATCATCAATGAAGGTAACAAAATAGA
>JAVDBV010088231.1:0-16516 GCA_032619315.1 Piper longum | reverse complement strand
GACTATGATATTATTAATAGTCATTATTAATTAGTATTAACTATTTATTTATTTATTTATTGAATTATAATAGATTTATTTATTTATTTATATTTTTACTAACACGAGGATATATTGATAATTACTCGTGTTTACCTGTATATTTATATGATATTATTATATTATTATTTTATGATTAGAGTATTGTTCATATTTATGTACTTATGATTTATCTAATTATCTACAAATGTATTTTCTTTGTTAATTTATTTATTTATTATTAATTATTATAGTGTATCGAATTGCGTGCTACATGTGTATTTATAAGTTTGTTAGTATTGTTTTCTTTATTGTGATGTATTGATGATATGAGCACACACCACAAGCATGCATCATATAGAGACATTAGATGTGCAGATACGCTTGGAGCTTAGACCACGTGTCCGTAGGACTCTCTCCCTCTCTGCTTGACTCCTTGTGTGTAGATTTTGATCGTATTTTATACGTAGGACGACATCGGCAGAGTTTTATCGGATCCCTCCGATGTTGGGTCATTTAGCCGTGTTTTATATGCAAGTTTAATAAAACTACAAGGATGAGATCCCTTGTTGGTTTTCGAACTTTAGCTCCAGAAATCTATTATACAAGACTCATCCCTAAGCCTATTATATAAGTACGCGTTGTTTTAAGGATTTCACGAATAAGAGAATGAGTGGTACGGAGATATGTATGGACCGTGCTAGTACTCCTTCAAACCATGAGGTAGTGCGGGTGTATGATGGTATTGCGTAATGCAGCGCATTTCCGGAATATGTGGCACTAACTTAATTATTCCTTTGCCATTTGAGTACAGTGGCGGGTGATATGGAAGGTGTGAGGGTATAAGCGCTGTATGTATGTATGATTATGATTATGAGCTATGCATGCGAGCCGACATTTGTTTAAGTATGTTTGCTTACTGCCCAGTGTGAGGTATTCTTGAAGTTTCATATGTTTTCATGGGTAATGGAATACCCATTTTCCAGCTTGTATTAGTTATTTTTCGGACCAGTAACATTCATTATTGACAGTTTTCTTATAATATATGTAGGTCTCGCAAATCCTGTATCGACTTCGGCGGAAAGACAAATAAATGCTACACACACTTGAACTCAACCTAAGATTTTCTTTCTTGCATTTATTTATATTTGATGTATTTTGGTGTTTATTTAACAATGTCTTCCATCCTCATGACACCAAGAGGGTTATTTCGATCTATTTGATCAATCGAGTCGTATTGACTATCACCTTCAAACATGACTCGACTCAATCACAACATTTCTGATTCGGTTCTTAAGTGAACCGAAATCGGGGTGTTACAACGGTCTTATCTCAATCTTTTATTGAGGAGACATACGTGGCGACTTTAAATAGTGATGTCTCATCTCTCAATTCTACTTATACACTAGAGGCGAATGTTTAGTGAGAAAGCCATTCATCCTATTTAACATACTATTACTTGTGTTAGTGGACATACATTATGTAAAATCATTGTAAGTTTTGATGAACAGATTATCAATTATGTATGATAACTTTAACATCTCAAATACTATCACAAAATATCATTTTTGTTAAAAAAATTATATATCTCAACAAATGGGACCTTTTATGTAATAGCATAAAATTTCATCAAATAATGTTCTCAAAAGCAATATTATTCAAGATATCATTTGTTTGATATATGAGGATTTGTGCCTAATTAGCTTTGAATGAGTAATTCATTTGTAAATCAACATATGTGTAGTTCTATACATATAAGGCTATGAAGGATCAAGAAAAATAACTTAGAAATATTCATGCCTAATATTAATGATATCTTTCCTTTATCCTTAATAAGTAAGTACTAAAAAAGTTGCTTCATTTATGCATGTCATCAAATGACAAAAATAAAATCCATAAATATCCAATTTTTTAGATACTAAGAATTAATGATTAATTTTATTGCATTAAGTCATCTTAATTTCAAAAAAATAAAAATTGGTGTATAAAATATACAGAATAGATTTTAACATAAAGTAAAAATATACTCCTTTCAATTTTAACACAAAGTATAAACCCACTAGTACTTATGTTGATTTAACACAAAGTATAAATCAACTAGTACGCGTATGTCCTTAATTTTAAAATAAAGGACCTTTTATCTCATATTAAAAATAAACACCAACTTTCAAATTTAGCCAACATTGTAAAATGTCAATTATGATATCATATATCATAACATAAGATAATAACGGATCTTTCAAGAATTGTTAAAAAAATTCATGATTTAGATGAAATTAAATATGGACTATTTATCGGAGAACATTAAATGCCCATAATGTTCTTTCATAATTCTTGTAACTAATGCAAAAATCGTGTAAATCATCTTATAACTTTAGAAAAGGTTACTCAATGTTCATTTAATATAATCATAAAGACAAAATATATTGTGGCTAACTAGAGGGGAATTGAAGGTCATTTAGACACTAGTAAAATATGTCTTATGTGAATAAATATCTAAAGATAAATACCTGCATCATTTGACTTAAAAAAAAACAACCACCTAGTTATATCCACACAAAGTTTTAAGACTTCATTTTATATTTTATGAATTCCATTTATCCTTCTTTCATCTTCCACCATTTCAAAGTAAGATATCACAACTTTAGAAAATATAAAATCCTATCAACAAATAATGTGATCTAATATTTATATGAAAAAAATAAAATTTTTAATTATCAATTTGAAATGAAAAGTATTTATATATACACTTACTAAGAATTGTATGTGATGTCATTTTGTGTAAAGGTTGATATTATAAAGCATCACAAGTCTCAAAATCTTTCATACTAAATGAAGATTTTATAAATCAATTTATGAAACATGATATCTCTATATCAATCCAATCCTTATGCATATATTTAGATACAAATATAGTAAGAAAAAGAGTTCAAATATCCACATAAGATGAATATTATTACTCAACTTCTTAAAAAATAAGTCGAGATGTGAATATAGATTTACGATTTTCAAAATCATCATCCAAGCAAAAGAAAAACACAAATCATCATTCTTATGCATATGTTCAGATATACATATTGTAAAAAAAAAGGAGATCAAATATCCAAATAGGATAAATATTATTACTCAACCTCTTAAAAAATAAGTCGAGATGTGAATATAGATTTACGATTTTCAAATCATCATCCAAGTAAAATAAAAACACAAAGCCTTTGTTTAGAGTGTATCATAAAAATTTTTTATATGAAGGCATTTGGTTAAGTATTTTGTTCCTATTTAAGAGGATGATATTGAAAAGATAATCGAAAATCACACCATGTAATGATGAACTTAACAATCAAATAAGGATTTTGTTCTTAATTTCACAACTCTAGTTTGTCAGGAAATTTATAGGACATTTTAATTGACAAACAATTATCCTTATTTTTCACATTATTTCTCTAAACTAATTTAGAAAAGGATAAGTCTTCCAGTATTTGGTATTTATTATATTTCCGCCGTATGCAAAAAATAAAAGAAGCAACAAAATACTTCAAATGATACAAAAATATTGAAATACCAAATTATATGAATAAATTAACTAATAAATATAGTTATTTTAATGTCTTACCCTTAAAAAATATGGTGTAGATGTCATATTATTTAATCTAGTGGAAATTTGTTCTAGTTATAAACTCATAAAAAAATTAAAACTAGAAGAAATAATTCGAGCAATTTAACATACAATGAAATGCATGTTTGTCAAAGATTCTGTAATATCTTTATTAGCCAATTATTTCACGACGATCATGCTTATACAGTGTAACTCAAATATATACACTAACAAATCATTGCTCAAACTTTATGATCATTATAAAAAATATTCTATGTAAGTATCCACAGTTATAATTGTATCAGAACTAATTTGATTAAAAAATAATCATTAATATGCTTGAACAAAAAATCGAGGACAGGTAAAAAATGTTTAACAAAAACACACCTATTCGGGTAAAAGAGTTTACTAACACAAAGAATTTGCAACAAATAATCATTAAGATATTAATAATTAACTATGTGGAATATTATCGAACATTTAGTTATGTTTGCAATCACCATCTACTTACCCGCATGTTTAATAATTATATCTTAATCAAATTTTAGCTACTAAATTATAGGTAAGATTAATAAATAATATTCCAACCGAGAACTCACACTCACTTTATCCTTCAGCTTTTGTATAAATTAAAGAGTCATTTTGTACAGCATATGCGAAAACTTATATATTTTCATTACATTCTTTTCTAAAACCGAATTATTAGTAATTTACTGTTACTAACATCAAATAAAATTATATACAAAAAGTGAATTTACTATTTGTATAAATAAATTTTACAAAAAAATGTGAAAAGTATATCATTAATTAATATACACAAAGTATAAAAAAATATGTACATAAAGTATATTTTAAAATATTTTATACACACAAAGTACATTTCTCATTTTTTTAAATATATATTTTAAACATTTATTTGTATACAAAGTACATAAAAATGTGCATATTATTCACTATGTATATAAAATAAATAATATTTTATTAAAAAAATTATGTGATTAGTGCATTTAAACATGTCATTAATTATTAACATTTGAAAACAAAAAGTACCACAAAGTATAAGTCTTATTTGTAACAAACTATATAAAACTTGTTATCAGTTTTATTTTCAAGTCCATTATTTTTCAATTCTTGTTATAAAAGAAATAAATTTTAAACACTTAAATCGATAATATTTGTAAATTTACATAATTTATTTTGACTATATAATTGTTTCCCGATCATAAGCCCGCGTATACGGTCTGGAGGTGGTCTAGTCTTGCCCGACTACAAAAATTTCAGACCACTCTTCTCCCCAAATCACTAACAAATCCCCAAAATTAGGAGTTGCAATTTTTTTATTTTTTTGGAGGGAAAACCGAGGAGAGGGTATTTCGTTTGTCGGCAGAGCTTTCACGGCAAGTGCCCGCCGGCAAGGTAAGCCTTCATCTCCTCCCTTTTTCCATACCGAGATTCATGAGAAAAGATCTCAATTTCAAGCATGGACTCGCCGTTTAGGCAGACTCAGTTGCTCCTCCCT
Source organism: Piper longum (assembly GCA_032619315.1). NCBI lineage: Eukaryota > Viridiplantae > Streptophyta > Magnoliopsida > Piperales > Piperaceae > Piper > Piper longum. The sequence continues at coordinate 11,387 of JAVDBV010088231.1, read as the reverse complement.
GCTCCACATGAGAAATTTGAACTTGGATTCATAGTGACCAGACGAAGGTAATGTTCGCTGCTCCTATAGAATCGAAGCAACATGCTGCTTGGGAGTTTACATGGAAAAATTCAGCTCATCCCAACCTTGAATGACCTGCAAGGAGCAGCATGTGTTTGTGTATGCCTACGATGGGAGCAGAAAAGCTCCTGCTAAACTGGGACCCTAAGAGGAAGTATGCCGTTTATGCAGATATTGGCAGAACCCAAACTCTGGTGATACTTGCTCACCTAGAGATGGATGTACTCCAGCCAAGGTAAAAAGAATTACAATTGATTATTGACATCTATGTATGGAAATTGGGCACTAGCTAGATGGTTCACAGGCTGGTAAAACAGAAGTTTGTCGGACTTGGCGAAAGAGACGGCAGTTGATTTTGTTGGAGATGGTCGGATTCACCAAGTGTCAACGTCAACGTTGAACAGAAAAAAAATCGAATTATAATTATTTGTTACACATTTAATGGATATCGGTTGATAATTATTATAATCTTAAAAAAAATTATTTGCATAAATCTGTTAAGGACATATCTTTAAAGAAGTTCACAGATCAAATTGAAAATTAATATTATGGGAGAAATATTTATTTATAATAATAATGACGAAAATAATAAATAAATCATTATATAATAATCAATAAATATGATTTATAATCAATAAATAATCTAACCATATTTTGATTATAAAAAATTTGCATGAACATCATGTTCTAACGGCATTGAATAATACCAATGTACAAATTAAATATATGATAAAATATAAATAAAATAAAAACTTTTTTTACAACAAAATAGATAATTTAATAAGAGTCAATATGCTAGCAAGTCAATATTTGATCACTAAAAAAAAATTGATTTCCACGACTTATTATTCATTTCCTTGTAAATATCGTAACTTCTTATTTTTCTTCTCATCGACTTTGAAGAGAAGATGTAATATTTATAATTTTAAGCTAACTAATAAGAGAAATATCAGAAAATAATTTTTGATTAATTTGAGGTAAAATCAAAATTAATCTCTTGATTAATTTGGTAAGTCCACCCCTTCTAAGTGTCTCCACCAAAAATACGGCAACGTCAAGAAAGAAAAACATGTTTCGGTTGAATGTATGGAACGTTCAACTGACTTTTGAAGGCTAAAAACCATCAACACGAGATGAAACTAGTATGCATGGTTAAAGGATTTTGAGAATTGTATTAACTTTTAAGTATCAATACGAGAGAATGCACTAGTAAGAGATATGAATTTTATTTCTTCCGAAGCTTTTGAATTGAAGAAGAGTAGAAGACCACAAATCTGCAAGCAGGCTACATATGACACCTTTTCACTGCTGTATGAAGTACCAGCAGAAAAATATAAAGCAGTGGCAAGTGAATCAAATTCTAAATAATTGATGAAGTTCCACATTTTCCTGTTAACTTAGAAATCAGAACTCAATCTCGCATCTGAGACAAGTTTCCTCACTGAATTTGCAAGGTCCATTACATGCTTATCCTCACACCCTACATAAAACAGTAGAAACCATCACATTAACACAACCATCATGCACAAAATTGCTTGAACAGCAGTTGCAAAATGACCAGAAGAACTAATTCAACTTACCCATTAAAAGAAGTGCATTTTCAAGCTCGAAAAGATAGTCTTTGTTAGCTCCTGACGGTCCCTCAGCATTGTAAATTTGGCTGCACAGGGAAGCAATGAGATATTGAAAAATAAATAAATTTATCAGCCATATATTATAGGTATTTTTAACAAAAAAAAAACATACAGAGCCATTTCTTCAATTGACGCAGGCCCCAAGTAGTTGTTGTTGATCGTCTTGTTTGGAGACCCAATGTATCTAAATGGCAGCATATGTTAGAGGCACATCTATTCACTCCACAGAGCTAGCATACATGCTCCAGAAACTGCTCCTCAGACTCAATATCTAAATGGCAGAATATCTAGTGAGCTTTTTCTACTTACACTAGTACTCCAGAAACTGCTGGGTTCACAGATGATAGATCCTGGTATGATATGCGCATACATTGAGTATTTTGCAGTAAGGTACAGTTATTAAATTTTCTCTTAAGAAAAGCTTGTAAACAAAAGCATTTACAGAACTCACAGTGTAGAAGTCTAGATATGCTTTATTATCATATTGCTTTTCTCGCACCTCAAGAGACTAGATCAAAAGAGAAGCAGAATGTTATTATATACAATAGGATTGTGCAAGGTCACTTGAATCATAACCTTATCAGGCTAAAGAAAGAAATTCACAGGCCCACGATGCCTAATGATGGCCATAAAACTTGAGACTGAAATGGGACCTGGCAAAATTCCTATACAAAAATGGTCCAAGATGATAGAATGCACAAGGTTGAGATGGTCTGACAAGATAAAATGGGTGCAAACAATCAATTTTGTAATACAACAACAATTTCATACGCAAAATGCTTTAATGGATAAATAGTTGAGACTAGAAAAAATGAGCGCAAGATACACCTTGTTCATAGTTATTTGGGAAATGGATATCACATAAGCTGCAAAGTTGAGCTTATGCGCTTAGGAAAAAAAATGTTGAGTTTATTCACTATTAAATTTTTAGTATCCATAATTTCATCACTCTCACACTGACAGTGCAAGAAATGAAACTGCCATCATTAAGAAGAAAACCACAGTCTAGATTTCATCATTTATATATGAAACTTTCCCACTCTTTTCATGTAAGACAAAACATATCACCATGCAATTTCCTTTAGTTGCCATCAACACTGGTGGGAGCGAGCACTAATTCATGACTTGGTTTGTTCAACACTGGTTGCAAAGATGCTAAATTCTTTTCTCTTTGACACGTAGAAATGAACTCATTGAAATCTTGGTCAAATTCAAATGATTTGTAGGAAGAATGACCTGAATATCTTCGGCCTCATTGAAATATAACGATTCTTGGGAACCAACACATATAGCTACATTCATGAGCCAGACAAATGTGAAATCAGCAAAAAAATTATACAAAAACTATCCAACTAGCTCCACGTTTTTTCAAAAGATCTAGCTTGAGCTTTCATCATAGTGCATTTATCGGCTGTATAAAGCATTTTACTTCATGATAAATGTCGTTTGGCATACTAGAATTTTATCTGAAATGCAGGGTACCGGCTACATGACTACCTAGAGCCACATTGACGGTGTATAATGAATGCAGGAATTCTATTCTCAAGGTGGCCAGCAGAATGAAGAGTTACAACCTCAATTTGCCGCAGAGATAGTTCGCATGATTTGTATAATGTTGAGCATGATAGGAATTATAAGTATGATGATGACATGCAACGATTTTGTGGATTTGAACATTCATTATACCTTGGTAAATTGTATAATTAATCCGATTAGTGTCATCATCATGCCCCATCCTTGTGAATCCAGAACTGGGTAGAGTATGATAAAGTGACTAAGCAACACTATGATAACAATAAACTTTAAAGGGTTGAAAATTCTCCTCATGTTATAAAAGAAAGGCTTTCTCCATCTAGTAAAGCCCGTGGAAGTGGATAACATATGAAGCTGGGAAAATAAAGATTTAATTAGACTTGCAGAATTAGGAAAACTAGAAAAACTTACTGTAAAAGCAGTTTGTTCCTCTTCTCCGGATATCCTGTAAGCAACTCCCCACTAAAACAATAAAAAAATAAAAAAAAGTTAGTGTATAAATTTGATTTGGAAGAGGATATTTCCGAATTTGTGCATCAAAAGATAGAGAAATGGTGATCAGGCAAAAAACAAATCACCAAATACGTTGACCATATTCTTCAAACTGCAAATGATATTAATTGCTATTGAATTGCAGCATCCAACATCTATTCAATTGCAGCATTCACCATTCTTTCCAATCTTATTCCAACAAACAATCGAGAATCAAACTCAATCATACAAGCACGATTAATGCAACATTCATTAGTATTCATGATTACCATTGAAAACCAACAGCAACCTAAGTGATCAAATAAAAAGGAGTGCCAATCAATTATATACATATCCATTATAATTTTGTAACAAAAGAGAGTCAACCCAGCATACATACAAAACCACCAAGAACAAAATGACCCAAAAAAAAAGACAATTTGGCGTGGAATTTGAATTACATACACAGACATGACCATCAGCAGGCTCTAGAGTAACAGTCCTGCCAGGATACTCTGGGGTTCCTCTATGGTCGGTGCTCCCTGCAATATAACAAGAACAACCCAATTCACAACTCAACAAACACAGGAAATTGTGAATCAAGTAGGAACAATTCAATTAAAAAGAAGGGGAAGAGATGGATGGGGGGCCTTGATAGAAGAGACGGCGGTAGCCTTTAATGAAGCCGAAGAGTTTTTGGTCGTATTGGAAGCCAGGCTTCCAGATAAGAGAGCCATAGCCAAAAACCCAGAGCACCATTTCCTTGTTAGATGCAAATTCTGCAATCCAATCTAGCAACGTTGTTCTGTTTCTTCCTTTCAATTTCCAGGATTGCGGGAGGCGACAAAGGGTGCTTGTGAAAAAGAGTTTGATCTTCTCGACTTCGTCTCTGCGCTCGAAATCTGTGTTGATTGGTGGAATGGCCCCCCGTTGACTTGCCCGTTGGGCTGAAGCCAATAAGCATTTACAGCTATCTACATAGGGGTGGACGTCGGACAAACATCTCATAAGTTATCATCCGTATCCATCCGAAATTTGGTCGGAAAAAAATTGTCCAACTGAATTATTACCCGACTTGTCCGCCGGGCCCGAACAATATCCACGGACAACCCAAAATTCCTTACCCTAACCCTAGCAGCTACTCCACCGCCGCCGCCGCCGCCATTGCCGTGTTGCCGCTGCCCTCCCTTGCCCTCCCCCACCCTCTGCCGCCCTCCCTTGCCCTCCCTCGCCCTCGGCCGCCCTCCCCACGGCCCTCACCGCCCTCCCCTGCCCTCTGCCTCCCTCCCCCTGGCCCTCGTCGCCGCCCCCCCTTGCCCTCCCCCCGCCCTCTCTGCCCTCCTCCTCCCTCCCCCCGGCCCTCGTCGCTGCCCCCCTTGCCCTCCCCCCGCCCTCTCCACGGCCCTTGCCGCCCACCCATGCCCTCCCCCCGCCCTCGCCCAGGCCCTCGCCGCCCTCCCCCGACCTCCGCCACCCTCTCCCCGCCCTCCCCGGGCCTTCACTGCCCTCCCCTCGCCCTCCCCTTTCCTCCCATAGCTGCCCTCCCCCGCCCTCCGCCGCCACCTGCCTTAGTTTCCCTGCCTCCGCCGCCTACCTCTGCCGTAGCCTGCCTCTTTCAGACCACCGCTTGCCTCCGCCGGACCACCACCTCTGCCTCCTCATTAATTCTTAATTATTTTGATAAATATTATTCGAAAATTATTAAGTTAATGATTATTTATAATTAGATATAATAGTTGATTATTTGTTACGATGATACAAATTCTTTACTAATTTTTTACTTGATGTTTATTTTATTTTCTGAGATTTTTCTGATTTTTCTGGATTTTTTTAGACTTTATTATGAGTCGATAATTATTTTAACTCGACTCAAAGTCGACTCAAGTTTTATTTACAAGTTTGCCATTGAGCTGCTTCCCCCTTGACACCCTCTCCATCATCCAAACCCTAACCGCCACTGCCCGGCCATCGGATTGACGTCGCTTCGCCCCATCATGGCATCACCATGCTGCCCCGACCAGGCCTGTCATAGTCTAGCCTCCACAATGCAAGAAACATCCGCAGTTATGTGGTGCTTGAGTTGCTGGCGACTATAGCCGTTGCGATTAGATAGTCACCTCGACATCACCTACTCTCTCACGACCTTCCCCAACGAGATATGATTATTAATAAAATATATTATTCTAAATTTCTAAATACAAGCATATTTTTATCTTTTTTATGTATGTCATTTTTTGTTATTTTAGGCATTATATATTAATTTTATTATATATTATGCTTTATAATTTTATAATATTAGCATTAAAAATGTTAAATTTATTATTTTATTAATATAAAATATCGGACATTCGGTCGGTCGTTTGGTCGGACAAAAAAATATCCATGTTTGGTTTATTTTAATTCGGTCGAATTCGGTTGGTCAAATTCGGTCGGACATGCTTCGGACGTCGATCGGACACGGACATTCGGACGTCCATGCCCACCCCTATTTCTACCAACATAAGGGAGGGCAAGTTTCAATATTATTAAATGGTACGAGAATTAAAACTAATTACTATTTTTTTATAATAAAAAAATTTCTATTAAGTTAAATTTAAATAAAATAAAATAAAATAATTTTTTTTACTAAAGCGACTAACCGCCCTTGGCAAGCGAAGTTGGCCGCCCTAAGCCAAGGGTGATCAAATCTAGCATCTCATTGGCCTAAGAGTGACTTGATCTGGCCACCCATAGACCGGAGGTAGCAAGATTTTGTCGTCCATAGGTCGGGAAACAATGCGGCTAGATTCGGCTGCCCTAGGGCGAGGGCAACTGGATCTATGTCAGTCGGATGTAGTTGCCTCTCGCTCTTGGCTAAGGGTAGTTAGGTCTGGCAGCTCGACCAAGAGTGGCCAATTACTTGTTGCTCGGCCATGGTGCAGAAAGACTTGGCTGCAAAAGGCCGAGGGTGGTTAGATTTGACTATCTAAGCCCGCTGTTTAGGCCGAGAGTGGCAAGGGGCAATCGTCCGACCACTTTATTTATTTTTTATTTTTATAAATTTTTTGGTGAATTTATTTTAATTTGTAAGTGAGGATTTTTAGACAATTCAAAAAATTTACCCTTTTTGGATAATTGGACTATATTTCCCCATTTCCATGTAATATAAAAAAACTTTCTCCCATTTTTGGCAAAAATCTCAAGCATTGAATTTTTCTTTTTTTATTTGGGTAGTTGTTCGTCCAAACTAAGTGATCGAACCCCTTAGTCGAGCCCATGCCTTCACAACCATTCATCAGGAATAGTCCACGGTGATTCCAAAATCTAAAGAAGAAGATAAGAAGGAAGGGAATGAGAAGGGAGACTTGAACCCACAGGGCTGTTTAGGAATTTGAGGACTTGAAATGAGGAATCAAAAATGTTTGGGTATGTGAAGGTTCAATGGCCATAATCAAGAATGTACTGGGAGTTCTATAAAAACACCACATCAATGTGAAGAAGGGGAGTGCTCGCTGCTTTGAAAAAAATAAAGATGAAAGAAGCAGACAATAAGAGAGAAGAAGGGGAGAAGCCCCTCGCCAGAGATCCACATTGGGAAACCCCCTAACCCATTGTTGCTAACCAGGTCCTCATTGCCCACCTCTTGAAGAGCTTTTGAAGAGTTGGAGAGATTGTCATCCACCCACATGCTGCCGCTTGTTGATCACGATCACTGCTGGAGATTATCTTGGAGTCAAGTTGTTCATCACCATTTTTTCGCAATAGATCTACTCGAAAGGTTTTCTTTTTTGTAGATTAAAATAGGGTAGTTCAACATTACTGCTAAGAGAAGAACAAAGGAAGAAAAAGAAGCAAGGAGGAAGAAGGATAAAAGGAGAGAGAAGGTGAGGACCCCTAGCTAGAGATCCACCTCTGGCGACCCACCCCCCAACCCATTGTCGCCGACCTTGGAGTGCTCCTTGACACCGCCCAGCCTAGAACTTTGCTGGAGGAGTCCAAAATGAAGGCTTTGTTGTTGGTGCAAAGAAAAAATGAAGAGAAAGAAGAAGAAGCAGGAAGGAAAAAGAGAAGGGAGAAAGGGGAGGAGCCCCTTGCAGGATATCCATCTTCGGCGACCCCCAAGCCCACCAGATTAGAGTTTGGAGTGCCCTCAATGCAACCCTATCGGAGAATCCCACCGGAGAAGCCCCCCGTTGTCGAAAAAGCTTCAAGAAGGTGTTGGCCAGAGTTGTGAAGTGCCATCAAGTAGCCCTCTTTCTCGGCTCTGTCTGGTCAATCCAAGCCATTTCTGGCTAGATCACAACCCTCATTGGACCCTCCTCATAGTAGGAAACAAAACCCATCCGAGAGCCATCACTGGAGAAGACCTCCATAGCTAGAAAATCTTCGAGAATTGGCTCGCCGGACCAGCGTAGCAATAGAAAATAGCATCAAGTAGTGGTGGGGTTATTTGAAGATTTGAAGTCAAGAAGGAGATGAACCAGGGCATTGGAGCCGAAGCTATGAAATGCAAATTTATTTAAAGGTGGAAAAATTCACTATTTTGTGTAAAGTGTAAAATCAAAGAAGAAATAGTTGATTGTGAGTACCAATCTCACTGTGGACTGGCTTATGGATTTGAATTAAACCTTACAGAACCACGTAAAATCTCTTATTTGTTTATTCTTTGCTTGCGATGTTATTTTTATTTAACTCGCATGATTTCTTAGTACAGCAAGGGCATCTTTGGTCCCACCAAACCCTCTAACCCGACGTAAAGAAGATACAGCGGGGGTGGCAATCTTGCGCCTGAATATATTTTGGTGACTCCACTGGAGACCAACTAGAAGGTAGCAGTGTTGTTTAAAGATGGTTCAAGCCAGAAGAAATGGCACCAGAGACGAGAAATGTGGCACGACAAAGGAGTGTTAATGAAGATGATCCATCAACATCAACTCAAGGAAGGCAAAGCCAATTTGAAGCAAACATGGAAGCAAGCTAGCACATAACAAGAAGTGTGTGCCAAAAAATCCAACAGCTCGAAGTAATGCTCAACAAAAGGGAATGAAGGAAGAATTACTCCAAGCAGAAGCACGGTGACACAAGAAGAAAACAACCTAAGTCAAAGAAGCAATGAAGAGATAAATCAATTGTTAGAAGTCGGACAAGTGATTTTGGCACCAACAAAATAGCTAAGTGGAATAAAAGTACTAAATCAAGCAATTGAAGAGTCATTTTGCCAAAATCAAGAGTGGATGTAGCGAATCGAGGATATGATGTAACAAGTGCTCGCCCAAAAGCAATGGGCTAGTGCTGTAGCCGGGAACTCATCAAGAGGAGAAGACGACCATCCTGTGCAACGTCCAACAATGGACCAAACCTTGGAGGCCAGAAAGATGTCTTCAACCTCCGCAAATCTAATTGTATCAACCTCACCTCCAGCTATAGAAACAACTACCACAGCATTGAGGGATCAAGCCAGCATCCCTCAAGAAATCAAGAATTCGTCTTTGATATCAACTACTAAGTCTACCCACCAAGCATCTATGAAATCAACTTCACTGTCAGAATAGATTTAGGCGCAACACTTCCAAGTGTCAAAATCAAGTAGGAGAGAGCCTTGTTCGTTTCTTCACTCTATGTGGTTTCCACAGCCGCCATACCCGTACCAGTGGTATGACCCTGCAAGCTCCCAACATCCAACTTTGATGATGTTCCCATCGTCAATCACCACCACGGTGCCCATCCAAGTGGTACTTCTAGTAATGCCAACAAGTCAACTACCAGCTCCTATTACAATTTTTCCGGCAAGCCAGCTAAAATCCCAATTGCCAACCATGTTAGTAGTGCCAATGTCAGACCTTTGTTATGAAGAGTTGAAAGCAGAAATAGATGCACAAGCCGCACTTAACACTTTATTGATCGGAAAGAAAGATAAAGAATTAACCCAAGTGACAAAGCGTCTCCGAGTATTAGCTGATGAATCTACACAAAAGTTTTTTCTAATCAGTACAAGTGTCTTACCTTCACAATGTTGATCGAGACGGCAACACTAAAGATCACATCACAATATTCGAGATTTAGTGTAGAGCAACCTCAACAAATAGAAAGCCAAAGTTATAATGATTTCTAGCATCTCTCAATGGCAATGCACTAAGATGGTTCAACAACCGTTCACCTAGAACGATCAGCTCATAGGAAGAACTCATTGAACAATTCACAACCCACTTTCAGTCAATGGAGATCCCAATAAAGATTGAACATTTAAGGCAATGTTAGAAAGAGTCAAGTGAAGAATTTACTACAAATGTGAAAAGATTCATAAGTCTGTTATCTTAAAAAAGGAAACTCTTGATATGAAAGAGCTTGTGAAGATATGTGTGATGAATGCTAACTCAACCGCATGGTTCTTAAGTAGTGCTCAATAGAATATATTTGAAGATCACTTTGAAAGAATGTTGATATATGAGGAACAAAGAGTGAAGAAGCCTCAAGCAATGCCATCACCGAGCTTAATCACATGGATCATGAGTCACAAATGAAGATGAAGGATGAAAGTTAAAGTCTAAGATATACACCTCGAGAGCCTCAACAACAATGTAAATGGATGAATATTGAAGATTACACATTCAACATTGGAGATACTAAGAAATGGTTTGATGTATTGAAGAGCAAAGGAAAGATCACTCTATGGGCTTCAAAAAATTTGTTGAAGCAAGAAGGTGAGAAGAAGGAAAACTTTTGTCTGATTCACGAGAGGTTAGGTCATCCAACAGTGAGATGTCAAAACTATATGGAAAAAATCCAATAGTTGTTTGACAAAGGTGAGATCAAGTGCAAAATTAAAAGTGCCAATGTGATGACGGTGAGCCACTCATCTTCACCAATGAAGATTCAAAAAGGGGAAGAGCATACCAATGAATTGAAGATTCAAGATATGGGAGTGTCACCTACTTCCACCGAAGGTGTGCATGAAGAAAGGAGCTTGATAAAGAAAAGACGGAAGACTATCTTGTTGTCCAAACAACATCAACTCAAAAAGAAGTCGTGTCAAATAATTCAATGCAACATGGAAAAACAAGACTGCACTTGATGTGCAACTTTGTTAGAAAGATAGTGATCCAAGGAAGGAAGCGACATTACACTGAAGGAGACACATGACTTATTGTAATGGATTGTAATTGTTCTTATTTAAGTCTTGTCATCCGAATCTCGAGTACATTTTGTACCAGCAACCCTTTAATGATCAAGTATTATTTACCAAGTGAAAGCTTGAAGTACATGATCATAATCGCCAACAACGAAGACTTGGCAAATGTACTCGAAGAGCAAGAGGAGTTCAACATAATCACAAGATCAACTCCTCATGTAAAAACCCCGAAAATAATAACAACAATAATTAGTATTATAATTTTCCTCAAAAAAAAAAAAAAATAGTACAGCGACGAACGAGTCATTATTTTTAACATTTCTAAGTTTGGGGTCCATTTAACATGATTGTTTTAATTCCTGTCTATCGAGTCACTTTTAGGCTCGAGTAAGATTTGATTTTCGACGGTCTCAATTTGAGTTTTTCGTCCATAGGTATATTAGATATACCTATATGTGGGTCCCACTACAATTGTGGGAATTCCAGATCGTGCCACGTGGCAAGATCTGAGCAGTCCACGTCACTCCTGGTTTTCCTATATAATTTCTCACCACGACCTCGGAGTGTTAACGCCGGCGCTA
>JAVDBV010088229.1:0-25421 GCA_032619315.1 Piper longum | reverse complement strand
CCTTCTCTCTCGGTTGTCCCTTACCACAAGAGACCGTGTTGTCCCCAATTGGCCGCCCTCTCCAAGAGTACGTCTTCCAACTGGTCGGGCTTCTTCAATCTCCAGAAGAAGTCCCCCAACTCGTCACCAATCCATATATTTATAGGCACGTCTCCTAGTTCCAGTTGAACTTCAATCTTTATCTCCAAAGATTCTCCTAGTTTAAGTAGAACTCCAAAAGATATCTGTCAGCATCATCGAACTTAATCTCCACCATCGTTGTTCGATCCAACCCTTGACATTGAAGGATGAAGATATGCAATCTGGCCCTTGAGCATTATCTCCAAACCAGAAGATCACAATCACACCATTGCATGTTTATCTTCAAACATTGGATAAACACCACGACGTGTTATCCAAATCCTTGAAACAAATTCCAAGGACCCACGGCTGCACACCTACACCTGTAACATGGATCCGACTCGGCATGTTGTTTCCACCACTCGGATAGCCATCGCTACCCCTCATAGACGCTAGAATGCTAGGACCAACACCCAAATCCTAGCACCCGGTGACACCCATGAATTAGGGCTGTAACAGCTACCATGCGGAAAATACATTTTATTAAACTATTTGTCATAGCAACCTTTCTTGTAAGGAGCCGGTAAAATTGTTTGTTCTGTTTCTGTAAGGCAAAAATCAACCAAAATAATAATAATAATAATTATACACATCTGAGTTACACAGCCATTACATTTTTTATCTATTTTTTATTCCCACCATTTGGGTCTTGGGAGGAAATTGAATGCCTTAAAATAAAATGTTCAATAAGATTAAAAAAGGCCCATGGGGCCTACTGGGACCCCTGAGTTCCATATTTCTCATCCACTTCTTGTTAAATAATCATCCACCTCATGCTAAATAATTTGCATTGTTTATAGAATCCTCTCTGGGGAAACTACCTATTTTTGCAATCCAAAACTTGTGCCTCATTCCATTCTAAAGCACACTTTTCATGGGGCTAGAGACTATGATACCAAAGTAGATGTCATAATAAACATTAGAAGGCTTCCTAAAGCATCATTACATGTGCACAACAATATAGTCTTCTAAGTTACTTTTAACAAAAAAAAATAAACAATAATTCAACACAGTTCCGGGAAAAGAAGAGATGATATTGTAAGATTGAAATGCACTTGGTTCAGGAAAAGCCAATATCCAATATAAGGACAAGAGGCTCACAATTTAATATTTGTAATTCCAAGCTCAAGCTTGTGAAATGTTCCTTCTCCTTTACATTGACATTCAGGTATCCAAGTTCAATGGCTGAAATGAATAAAATCTGTGGTGAAACAAGCAAAAATTTTGTCATTCCAACCAGACCTGAGACATTCTGAGCCCAAGTTCCTGGTTGATAAATTAGCTTTTCATCTTCTGGAATAATCCACTATGATGCCACTTCTAACCGTTTTTCCTATAATGAGGATAATCCAGACAGTGAAACTATTTAAATTATCACTGTGGTAATCATTTTGTGGCATTTGCATCTAAATGTTATATAACACCTAAATATTCTCTCCTGGAGGCAACTCGGCCAGCTTAGGAGGAGCACCTAAAACTCTTTCCATGTCAAACCGCACTTCGATGTTCCGTAGGCTGTATCCGACTACCATAAGCCAGTATAGTAAGTTGGCAAGTTCTGGTGCACTAGTCTCCATTGCCGTCGCCTAAAGAATAGAAAGAAGCACAGCTTATTAGAAAAGAAACAATCAGAAACAAGTGAATAAAAGCTGAAATCATAGTCACCTTCATTTGGGCAGGATCTGATGCTGCCAAAAGCCTCTTAATGAATGTGTTCATAGCAAGCACAACGTCTTCCCCAGCACTACTAGTCAGATCCTAACAAGGCATGCCTTATGTTAAAAAGTAAAACCATACAAGATTCTCAGTACTAACAAAACACTGATTGAGACTAAGGGCAGGTTGAGCATAAGTTTGACAGAAGAAACACATAGATCATATTTGAAACACAGAAAGAATGCCATAAAAGAGAAGTGTAAATGCTTGTTACCTTCAAATTCTGTGGTTCCAGAGATTTTAAGTATTCCAGGAGCACATTTTGTCCAGCTGCAGACTTTCTTGCCACTTGGCGATTTAATTCTTCTATTTCTGCTTCAAGTAGTTCAATGTATTTGACTGCATCTATTTTCTCCGGACCGGAGACATTATTCCACTTGATAACCTCCCCAGTAACTTTCTTCTGTGTCCCAGCTGCGTAATCAGACGCAATCTGAACAATATACCAAACACAACATCAGAGATATAAATGTACCTGAAATTGTCGACAACCATGCTCCAGTTTGCATCATAGAGCAATGAGTTTAAGTATGTTGGAAAATGATTAATCATAAAATCAGAAGAAACAACTATAACTACTTTATGAATGAACAATACAGTGTACACCAGCATAATTTAAGATCCAGATAAGAGTTGAATATTAATCACAAGCAAACGAAGTACAGGAAGCCATCATCATCATTGTCACCATTACCAACACCTTATCCAAGCTATGATGAGGTCAGAGACATGGATTTTGTATTACAATTTAACTGATTTCATAGCCAATTTGATGAGACAAGATCATATATAATGGTTGAAAGAAAATGGAATTGCATTGAATAAGAATATTTGCACAACCTTTTTATCTGTCAGATCAGGTAGAGCAACCTGCTCCAGGCTTTGCTGCAGTTCCAAACGATTTTGAGCATTCTTGAACATATAACCAGTCATCATCACACTGTACATGAGCTGTGCAAGATTTTCTGCAACCTGGATTGGTGACAACATATGAAAATGTGTAGACCGTTGAACCAAAACTTAATATTTATTACTCACGAAACACATCAATGTCCAGACTTAGTACCAAAAAGCTGCTACCATTTCATGTTCTCATGCCGCTTTTATCCATTACCACATTTTACTATTGTAAAAAATTTTGTAAACACCCTACTGTTCACTGTATACGATAATGAGTTCAATGCCGCAAGGAAAAAAGAAATTTTCCACCAGAAATTATAAGTATATCCACCATATAAAGAACCACTATAAACAAACATAGCATGAACATGAGGACGTATAACCTTACAGTTGTAACAGTTACAGCAAAGAACTGAGGGGGAAGGGATCCAATCATATTCGCAACTGTCTGGCGCATTGCATCAACAACCTGCCACAAGGTAATTGAGTTATATCAAACCGTAAAAAGCACATCGAGCACCTAGTCTTGCCAATATTGACATGCAAAGGTGTGTATCCTATAATGAGCAGAAGGTAACCAACCTGTTGTGGAGCTTTTTTTGTGAAAAGTTCCATAAAATCTGGCTGTACATTTTTGACATACTCTAGAAGAATTTCCCTTCTATCTTTAGGCTGAACAAAAGGAAGTCTTAGTTACCTCATTGTTGAAAATGCAATGGAAATTTGCACAATCCTGATCTGCTTAAAGTAGACATCTAGTCATCATATATTCTATAAAAAAAACGTATATGCTTTCTACACAAATTTTTGTCCATAGTAATATTAGGAATATACTAAACAATTTCTCCCATGCAGTATTTGCTCCTAACCGGTGCCAAAGTTTATTAAAAAGGAAGCAAGAAGAACCCAACAATTAACGAAATACAGTAACATCACTAGTTGCTCTAAATGTTTCAGTTTGTACCCACATCTAATCTACTCAGTTAAACCCAATTTGGTGTCACCCAGTAGAAATGATTGTTTATTACAATATATAAGGCATAGATTCAGGGAAAAAAAGGAAACCTCAAATGAAGCAGTTAATAATGCACTTCAGGAACCTAAAAGGAAACATAGATCTTGAGTTTTACTGAAAAAGTCAAATACCCATGTTCACAAAGGACCACAAACTATTTGCATCAAAGACCACGCAATTTTCTTACGACACTTGTACAGACAAGATCAATTATCTAATGATATAGAGAACATCACTAGTTGCTCCAAAATGTTTCTAATTTTTTATTTCAGGACATCTAACTTTCTCCATCAAATCCCAATATCGTGTCACCTCGCAGACGAAATTTTCAAAACACCTCATAGGTCGATTCAACAAAGAAACCTCAAATGAAGCAAACTATTGTGCACTTCAGGAACCTAAACGGAAACATCCAACTTGACCATTCCCGAAGCAAATATTCCCACAACGAGAAACCACAATTCTAGGGTACTTTTGTTTCTTCAACTTGGCTAGTGATACAAAGTAAGCATCTCCCTCCAACAATTTCCAGATAACTACCATAGAAAGCATCATTAGCAAGAATAATCAACGACAAGAACCATTGAGTCACCAATTCCTTCAATTTACAGTTGCTTTAACAGTATGTCCCTACGAGGGTATCCGCCAACATCTTTCCAATGGCATTTACACTCCAAGACCCATCCAAAAAGAATATGCACGTGAATCAACCACAAAAACAATCAGCAATTCAAATAATTATGCATAAATTCCATTATAACATGCCGTTATATTTAAAATATATCCCTTGCTGCATATAGACTCCAAGAACACCAAAAAAAAAAAAAATTCACCCAAACATCAACAGAAACAACCAAGCACCTAACTTTATCAAAGAATAATCAATAACATCCGAACAAAAAAAGAAATACCAAATTTCCATTAGGAAGCTTGCCATCAGGACCGCTGGCAGCGGAGGGGCCATCAGAAGGAGAAATGCTTGCGCAGGCCTTTATTCTGGAGCAACCCTTTTTCCTGGTGGGGAAGGAGACACTAAGAAATGGGCAGACAAATGGGCAAGGAGGAGGAGAAGTAGAAGAAAAGGAGATAGGGTTTGTGGTGGTGCAAGGGGAAAAGCTTGAAACAAAGGCCATGTGATGTTGAATTGGCCAAGAAAATTTGGAAACAGAGGGAGCAGGGTTTTGCTAAATGGTGAATGAAGGAATAAAGGCAGTCCAGGGACTCAGGCAATGACATTGGTGGGGAAGCATGGATGAAGAGTGAAGGGGAAGAAGAGTTTGGGCCTGGAGTGGCCCAAGCACAACTTCTTTCCAGTGAAGCCCATTTATTATTTGAGATGGGATTTTTTCATTGGCCTCATTGATTGCAACAAAAAATGTAAAATATACACTTTAATTTTGGTATTGTGCAAAAAAAGTTAGTTATGATGTGAATATACACTAGTTATATAATGTAGATCTCTTTAAAATAAGTCTTACTTTTCATGTGCTTTTTTTATACAAGAAATTTTATTTTGGTAAAATTTGTAACCGAGACCACTTTGAGGTACTCTTGTATTTTATTATAAGATACTCTAAAAATAGACAAGCTTTTAGTGAAAGATTATTGTTTTAGCTATATATTACTATGTGCATAATTTATAGATTTTTAATTTTTCACCAAACATGACTATATATATATGGTTTAGTGGTGAGTACAATTCGACTTTCAATTGAGATTCTAAAAGATAATTAATTTGTGATCTAACTAGTTAATCTGCTAAAATATAAACCCTTTTCCAGATAGTGTTTTTACTATTTCTATACAGAAATTTTCATAAATCTAAAAAAATTTGAAACTATATTCATGAATAGTTAATTGCATAAAACTTAAGAATTATGAAATTCCTCAATTTATTTTAACATCTAATATTTATAAGTATTAATAGATTATAGATCTTCAACTTAATTAATCATTTTTTAAGAAATGATTTAGACCTACTAGTTTATACTAATTGGGTCATGTCGTCACAGCCTAGTTTTGTATTACATGGTGGGTTGGAACATGACGTTCGCTAACTTGCCAACTACGGGTCAAAAAAAAGACGTAAGCGGGGATTAGCAACATGGCAAGTGTAAGAATTTCAAGAACAAAATTTTTTAAGATAGATGGATTGTGAGATCTCTCAACTTAGTCTTACATTTAATATTAATTGGGGTAAGATAACATTTATAAATGAGAATAAATTATAAATCTTTACCTTGATTAATTACTTTTTAATATATGATTTAGTCTATTAATTTTCACTAATTGGGCTATGTCATTTCAAAAAGATAAAACATTAATTAATTTTAAAATATTCTGGCATGTGCAAATAGGGATGCTAGTGGAAGAATTACGGTGTGGTTAGTGGTGGCATTACCACCTTTCAATTGCATCAACTTTAATTATTTCATTGACTAAAAATCCAAATCTATCAATATTAACAACTTTTTACTTTATAAATCAAAATAGTTGATAAATCGATAAACAAGACAATCATTTGCAGCTGTGTGTCCAAAATAGACTTTCAAGTGAGGTTATGAAAGATATTTGGTTGTGATTTTGCAATGTTCAAAAGACAGGTCGATCACTAAAAATATGGGAACTTAGCTTATCCCAAAATAAAATAGAGACTTCGTGATTTGAGCTGTGAAATGGCTATCGAGAGTGGAGAATGAATATAAGATGGGTAAAGGCAATTATGCTATCAGTTTAAAGAGTAAAAGAATTAATTCTCTCAACACTTGTGTTCTTTTTTTTTACGGAATTCTGTTAGTGCACATAGATGTTCAAAAGGGAAACCCTAGTACCAATAACGTGTTGAAAGAGAAACTCAAAACCATTTTTGAGTGTCTCAATGCAAGCTTCCGGATCCTTGTTTGCACAAATTTATCTCGTTACATGGATAATTTTTAAGATTTATATTTATCTGGCTATGTGGAATACTTTTTAGATTTGTATTTATCCGCTAATAACTGAAGCTTTGAAGAAAAGGTTTCGCTCGTTCAAAATCACCGGAGGAAATTTATGAGGAAAATAAGGACAGTGATGATGGTACGCCTTTAATCACGGAACAGAAGGAACCTTGAAAACTCTATAAAAAGTAGAGGCTGACGTACTGGAAGAGGGGGGGCTCGTTGAATTGAAGAAAATAAAAAAAAGAAAAGCAGAAAGAAAAGGGGAGGAGCCCCTCGCCGAAAATCCATCTCCGACGACCCCCTAACCCACCCATCAGTGATAATCTTGAAGCTCCCCTAACATCATCTATTGACCAATGCCTAAGGAGACTCATCGTGGCTAGAGAAACAATCACGAAGGTGTTTGCTATTTTATAGGCTATTTCAATTGAAGTTGAGATCTTTTGTTCGACCAAGCCAGACTACTGCCAACAGTTGCCTTTATTGCCGCTTGCTGACTACCGTTGTGATCCATCATCTTTGCGGTGAAGCCTTTTTTCTGTTGCTACCACGAAGCCCTGCTGAGAAGAGAAAGATTGCTGACATCGATGCCGCCAAAGCCTCACCTTACCCTTGTTTGTTGCTACCGGCTGTAGAGCATTGACAAGGCTTTTGGAGTCGTGCAGCCTTCTTCCCTCACCAAGCCACCATCTTGCCATACCATCCTGCCACCTTGCTGCTGTGAAGAGAACTTAACACCATGGAGATCTTCATGCTATTGAGTTGCTATCCTGTCATCGCTAGGAATCGAAGCCAGCCGCAGCCGTGAAAACAGAAGCCTTCCTGTGGGTTGCTGCATTGATAAGAGAGACAAGAGAGCCATACGACCATCATTGCCGCTGCATACTGATGTACTTGTCAAACACCGTCGCTGCTGATTGCCGGAAGTTCTTGGAAGGAGGAGAAGAGCCCTACCTACCGGTGTTGCAACAAAGGAAAAACAGAGCAGTGAAGGAGAAGGACGCGATGCAGTCCCAGAAAACATAGGATTTGGATTAAAATAGGGGATTCATGCCATCCTTGCCATGAAGCTTGCCGTAGTCGAGACGTCCTGATGAAAATAGTGATTGATTGGAAGAAGAAAGAAGGAACCTTTCTACCACTATTGCCGCTTGATTGCCGGAAGTTCGTCAGTTGTCTTGCTGCTCTATTCTGCCATTGGTCTATTCATAGCCCAGAAAATAGGGGACGGCTTGGAGATTTGTTGCTTCCTACTTGCGTTACTGCTTTGTTGGATCCAAGTCTTGCCAAATAGGTTGTCTTACAACCTGTTGCTATTGATGGAAACTAGAGGAGGAGAAAAGCTGCCATTGAGAGGGAGTTGTAAGAGGAAAGACGCCACTACTCGCCATTGCCGGACTCTTGTTGCCCTACCCATTGAAAACTGATTTGTTTAGTGATTGAGACGCTGGAAAGGAGATCCATTGAGTTGTTGCTTCACCAAGGCGATGTCAGATGTTGAAGCTTGAAGACGAGTTGCTGATCATAGCCTCACCAGTGTAAGGTGTTGCCCCGTCCAAGGAAGAAGCTACTACCCTTTTGCAATGCAGATTATCATGGAACGTAGTCTGTGTTAAGCATTTAAAATATATAATATTTACCCATATTTTTAATGTGATTTTGTAAATCCTAGGTATAAATATTGTTAATTAGGTGATATTTTTTGTTATATTTTAGTTAATTAATATGTTATGAGATATGCTTAAATTTGGTATTTTAATGCAGAAAAAGAAAAAACAAATTAAGCTTATGGTCATGACATTTGGCCCCACCCAATGGCTATAAAGCTCGATGAAGAGTGAAGTATATAGCTGCATTTGAGTATGACGAGGTGGTGCAAACTTGATTGGACACCAAAATTAATTGGAATACGTCGATTTGTGAATACTTTTTTTTTGAATTATTGTATCTCCTCTTTTATATAAAGAGGTAGTCATTTGTTGCTTGGATCATCAGATCTCATCTTTTGGCTTAGGAGTTTAGAAAAAATAGTTCTAATTTTGTATTTCTTTTTCTACTATAATGAAAAATAGTTTCTTCTTTATTGTGTTATTTTCTTTTACTATGGAGTAATTATTTATTTCATTTTAGAGAAGAATGGAACTTAACATGGTTTAATTGAATTCATTTCAACCTCTTACTCTTTTATTCTATCAGATTGTTTGAGTTATCATGTTCTTAATACGAAGAATAGATTGATCGCCTATTTCTTAGATCATGAGGCTTAATTAGATTTCGAGAGAAATTAATTAAATTAAGCATTGATAATTCATCATACGACGAATCTTTTGACTTGTTTGTCATTGTGGTCGGAAGATACATAACACCATATGCGATTGTAAGGCAAACCTTAATGCATTATTTTGTTGATTAATTAATTGTCACCAGAAGGTAGAAATTGAGGTAAAATAATAGAAGCATGAAGGAGCGGGAGCCACCATGTCGTATAATTATCCTAGATCGATAATCTGAGGGAATAAAAGATAAGGGTAAGATGTGATGAAGGTTAAATTCAGGTTAAGGGAAATTTGACTCTAGAACGAATTTTATCATTTGAAATTCTCCTTTAATTTAACATTATTACTTAGAATTAGTTAAGTCATGTGTTGTTGTTTTGTTCATCATTTTACTTTATTTTGCCTTAATTAATTTAAGAAAATTCATCTATATGTGGGAACGATAATCGAACTCATCATTATATTACTTGTTTCGACCATGTATACTTGCACGTTATTGAAATTATTCGAATAATCTGTTGTCGTGAAGGATTGAGACCTTGCTACCACCACCACTAGCCAGGAGAGGAGAAGGTTCCCCCTAGTTGTCGTCTCGTCATCATCCCAAGGCCTTGTTTCTGTTACTGCTTTGCTGGAGTCAAAGTGTTGCCAGTAGTATAAAGATCGATTAGAAGGGAGAAGGGAGAAAACAGAGCAGAAAATAGCCACGGAGAGCAAACTTCGTGGACATTTTTCGACTAACACCAGGCTCTGTCTTGGTGTAAAAAGTGAATTCAGAAAAGCAGGCTTCAGATATGGGCAGAGTTCCCCTGGAGTTCAAAGTCGTTGCCACCGGAATCGTCGCCGGAGAAGAAACCCAATGGCAGCAGTGTTGCTGCAAAGAAACGAAAAAGAGAAGAAGGGCTGGGAAGATAATTGGGTCCAAGACCCGTTACTGGATGTCCACATTGATGATTGGTTACCCAACTAGTTTTTTACACTCGACCGCATCCGTGACCCATCTATGACCTGGATTTGAATTGGCACACCGTACACCACCAACATATAAGTGTACGCAGAGAGAAAAGAGAGCCTGAGGATGTCACTCGATCCAGTCCAATATTTATTTATTTTCAGCAAACCCGAAACAATCTGGTTCAATTTATTAGAAATTCGGAAATAATATGAAGGCCTCTATGCTTTGGAACGAGGCAAAACTTGCTACCCCACTATTTTCAAATGCTCCAGACTCGGTGGTATGATTATTTTGCGGACCTAAAAACTAGAAAGGGACAAATTATGTATGGAGTCAAATGATTAAAGTGGTAAGAGCTCCACTATGATGTATAATTTGTGGAAAATAAAAAATTAGTTGATTGTGGGTATCAATCTCACTATGGATTGACTTAGGGATTCGGGTTGAATTCTAAAGAACCACGTAAAATCTTCTGGCATGCTTGTGACATTATTTTTTATATATTTTATCGCACTATCTCTTTGCGCGGCAAGGGCACCTCGGTCCCACCGAACCCTTAAACTCAAATTACGAGAACCGATTCGAGGGGTGGACAATCCCGTGCCCAGACAATCTTTGAGCCCCAATATCTTTGCATCTTCAACATCCTTGGACAAGCAAGTTGAGTTGAAGGAAGATATAACCTGACCCACATTTTCCACCTCAGTATTCAAGTACATTTGTTCATCTTCACGGGATGCAACTGATCCCTTATGCATTATTCTTGTAAACAGTGACCATTTACTTGCCTTGGTTTTTTGCTTTTTTACTATAATTCAAGACAAGATTAGCTGAAAAACTATTTTGGTCATTGATCTAACTTCTCTCATTTCCTCATTCAATACTTCCATATTTTGATGATCATCTGATGTTTTATGAGAACCTTCCAACTTACTCTTCATTGACTTTACATCTCCAATGCACTTCTTGATTTCTTTCCTCATTTTCTTCTTTAAGCAAAGGCATGTGTTGACCTTGCGTTTGAGATCTTGTAACTCTCCACCCTTGAAGATGAGAAGGGAAGATTGAATGTCCCTCACATTCTTCTTCATGTGTAGCAACATCTCCCTTGTAGTACCACACATGCCAACTAATCTCATTTATGCATCTTGCATCTCTTCTACCCATTCATTCCTGCTGTTGAAGAGAGATTGCTGGAGTTGGGGCAATTGCAGTAATTTGTGGAAACAATCATCCACCTTGGCAATACCACAGAGACTAGCGCTACACATCTCTGATGTTGCCCTAGAACATGATGCCTCCAAATTATGCCTGAGTTGCTCAATCTCCTCATGCAGGGAGGATAAAAGAGGATGGGAGTTTGTGGGCAAGCTGATTGATCTAACATGGAAGTGGCTTTCAGGTCTTGAAGAAGAGAACTCCCCATTGCTGTGAATTTGGTGGCTTGGGAAAGATGGAAAATTTTAAGATGGCTTGTTTGTTGAGGCCACCTTGCTCTTCCTGCTTATATATAATTAATATGAGACTAAACAGAAGGGAAGGGAGACAATTGGAATCTCTTACACCTATTCATGTGATTTGGAAAATATTGTAATATGTTCGCATCTGGCTCTTGTCTGCTTTGCATGTAGTGTTTTGTGTATATATATCAACAATCAAGCTGTGATTGTCCCTTGATGTGTAAGGTAATAATACATTCTAAGAGTTATGTTGGGCATATGTACTGTGGGGCACATGAAGCCGTGCCACTCGTGTACGAAATATAACTTTGATATCGTTGGATCCCCATCCAACATAGTTGTTACAGACATCTTGTTCCCCTATGTTGATGCAGATCATATTAAGGTAGAAAACAATGCAGGAAGTGATTTTGACACAATTATAATAATTAATTAATTAACCTGCGATCATTTATGTTGAATTTCACTATATTTAAAGAATTAATGTAGTGAAACCAAGTCATTATTACAGTTGCTAATTTGCTAATTTTAACATTGATTTTTTAAAGCGTCATTGCTGCAAATTTTAGATAGTTTACCCTTTATTCTAAAAGCTCAAATTATTAGAAAAAGAAAGCATTTAAAATTCGACCACTTTAAAGAGACAATTTAGGTTTATCATTTCTATTAGACTGAGTTATATTTATGAAGAATCCCTCAAAATGTAAATAATGTAACTACTCTAAATTTGTTATGTGTGCCTACAAAAATTCTTTACGTTGGAAATATGTAATAAAATGCCATACACTTAATGAAATTGAACGAATTAGTGGGCAGTTACAAGAAGTAATAATTTTCACCTTTTTTGACAAGCTCAAAAACTCTTAACAGTGTGTTCTACCCGTGGATAAAAAATAATTTATATTGAGATTTTGCCTTGATCAGAGCATAATTTGCTGCTAATCTGTTGTAAATGTAAGTTCTTAATCGTACTTATCAATTGATTTTTGTAGAGATATGCACTTTACCCTTCCGTAAACTTTGTTCCTTAAAGTAAGTTGAAGTCATTTCACTAAAAAAAAAAATCAAATATTGGGATGTTAATTGCAATTATGAAATGGATAACAAACTGAATTAGTATTCTTCAAGATCTTGTCACACCGACAACCTCCACAAATTGCTTTGACTTCATCTGCCAACATATTCGTTTTTGTCACACCCAACTTTCACATATTGCTATGTCCTCATCTGCCTACATTTTCGTCTTGGCAAAAAAGAAACAAGTCACTCGTGCATTTGCGTCATTGATGCTCTTTATAATCAATCAATCGGTTATTAAAATGCTACATCGAAAAGAGCTTTGAGATCTGATCTAACTTAAAATTGGAGTTGGTTGGCTTAGAAAAGAACATTACTGTGGCCTTTCATGTATAAAATGGTTGCTCCTTACATAATGATTTCCGATGAGGGAACAAACAAATTAACGTGAACATGCACAGTCCGAATTAGTACAAAAATAGTCATCGCTATCAACAATGAAATAGATTCATAAGATACCCACGAGTCGGTTGGCCTCATGTTTTGTCACTAGCAAACTCTTAACTCAAACACATTAATGAAGAATATAATAAGCAATGTAATCATGTGGCATATATCCACTCCTACTACTAATTGAAAGGGGAGTCAAAAGTTACTCCAAATGATCCAGCCTAGGGTGGCAAGTGGTCAATCGGTTTACTGTTTTATCGACTGTTTCAATCTAAATTCAAAATAAAAGGGGAACTGTTAAATTTACTCTATTTATACCATTTTTGTTATCAACATGTTGGCTAATTCCCAAAAATATATATCATCATGTTCGTTAATTCCAAAAATGGGTTCGGCCAACGAGATGATTAACACAATAAAAATGTATAATCCCAAAAAAATGTGGTATGCAATACAACTTGTTTGCCAATAAATTTCACTACTCAAAATAATAAAATATGTAACAAAAATAATATCAAAACCAAACAATAAGCAGTGTTTTGACAAGCTCACAAACTCTAACAAGTAGGTAAAAGGTCATAATTCTTTGGTGAAAAGGTATAACTAATAAGTTATGACCTGTCACCTACAATGTGTGAGAGAAGTCATTATTGCCCCTCCAATTCCACGAGTCACATAACAACAACACCTACACATATGTAAAAAACACCGGCAATAAGAGTTACTGGTCCGAAAATAAAATAATTACAATATCAAACTAGTATATAAAGTTCATATACATAGAGGTGAAAATGAAACAGCGTTGCATCGAGGTGTAAGAAGTTCATAGACAGTGAAAATGAAGTCCAAGATCCAAGCTCCAAGTGTTGTTTTAGCGGAGATTTCAAACCTCGAGACCTAACAACAAAGCTATATAACACTATATGAATCATTCTACACGATGTATACATGCTCATGTTTGTAAAAATATGTGATTAAAGATAAAAATATATAATATGATTATATGCATAATTAAAAACCTAAATAATCGAGAATTATGAGATAAAGTAGACAAGAGAGGTCAACCCATGAGAGATTCAAACTGTCATTGTAAAAGACACAACAATTAAAACTATAATACATCACGACAAATTTGGGAAGCTAACAATGCAAGGAATACAAAATAGACGGTTAAGTTAGATGCATCAAGGATAAAAGATATCAGAGAATACATACAGCCTCAGATAAGGTAGATGAAAGGTCACAACAAGTAGGCGAAAGGTCGTAACTCTTTGGTGAAAAGGTATAACTATATAAGTAAATGATATAATTATATACTTAGTAACAACAAGATGGTGAAAGGTTATAGCTCTTATGGAAAGGTTGCAATTTAAATGATAAGTGTAACTCCTTAATAAGTGTTTGAATTTGAATGAAGCCTTTAAGAAGATACGAATCCAAAAATTACATCAAATCGAAGACTAGATTATTCTTGATTCCAAATGCATGCTCTAACCTATCAAAAACCTTAAAACACGATCTCTAATGCTTGAATGACCCAAACTTGCCCTACACCACAACATAAACATGAATGCTACATGCCACATCTTGCAAAACCAACCACATTTCCCGACATCTTGTAAAACCAACCACATTCCATTACATCTTGTAAAACCAACCACATTTCACAACATCTTGCAAAACCAACCATTAGGCTAAAGTGTAGTCCCTAAGCTATTGAACTAGTGTGAACCAACCACACGAGGAACGAACTAATGAACTAAACCGAACTAAAATATAAAATTATGAACCAAAGGGCTCGGATTTTACACTTTCTCACTATAATTTTACTAATTTTCCATTTTATTTATTTTTAAAATAAAAAATTATAATTATCTTGATTAATATGAATTAAAAGTGGCATTATTAATATATTTAATTAAAATTTTATTATCAGATCATTTTAAAAGTTAGTTTAACATAAATATATTATCTAAATGACACTAAATTTATAGTTTTGGGAAGAATTTTGTATTAGCAAAGACTTTTATACTGTAAGTTAAAATTTATCGATAGTCAACCATATATCATCGGTCAAATCAGTGAAAAATAATAGTCGCATCGTAGACTAGTAATGGTCGAGAAATCGGTAAATGGTGATGGTAAATGCCTTAGACTACATCGTAGTCGCACCACTTACACTTGGGATCCAACCAATCAAACAGAATAAAAATAAAATATAAATCTAAATATTTTAATCTATGTCGTAATTCGATCAGCGTTTATCTTTAAAATCAAAGCTTATCTTTAAGATGCCAAATCATTATTACTAGAGGAGAAAATTAAAGTGAGTTGAACATCATATACTTTATATGAGTTACGCATTTAATTTAAACTATTTTTAGTAAGTCCCACAAATTAAGATTTTTATGGATTAAAAACAAAGTGCATAAGTAAGAGGGGGATAAAATTTCATCTTTTCTGACATCAATATGACGAATAAATTTTGGATACGCCCGGCCGGATCAAAGACGACCTTGGGAATGTGCAAATAAAAGTTGTCGTGAATCAGGTGGGACGTCTCCCTCCCAGCCTCCCTTTTATTTTTTCCAAGTTGATGGCAGCTTTTTAGTGGCATGTTCCCACGGCGTACCCACTATATATTCCAATATGACCTACTTTTAGCCCACTAAATTGCCATAAATAAAAGGTGTAAACCATTTATATGAGTTATTGCACAGGTTTATATATATATATATATTAAACAAGTGATTAGATGCTTCTTATATAATGCTATAATGCCATTTAATTTATATTTTTCTCAAATGCATGGACATGGATTATTCTTATTTTCATGTCGTTATTTATATTTCATATTTCATTGGATGTGGGTTTATTAATGTTATAATTTTTTCCTTCATTCAGTTACATGGTCACTAAAAAGTAGACCTTATATTTGATATGAGCCTTATATATAGGTGTGTAGTTTGGACTGGATGGATCAGAGGGCTCATGGCTGGGGATCACATTTAAGTGTGTTGTGTTGTTAGTGACCTTTTGTATTATAAATTTGGAATGTACTATAGTGTGGGTGTATGCCCCTAAAGCATGAATCATGTATGATTTAGATTAAGTCTATGTGATTGATAATTGAGTATGAGTGTCTCTTTTAATTTATAGTATATTATTACCGTGGAATAGTTACACTTTGGAGCACTCTAAGAATCGAATACAGGGTGTGTAAGTCTCAAAATTATATAAGACGATAAGGAGCACTCAAAAGTACACTAAACTTATTTGGTTGTAGTTGTTTATATATTAAAGAAACGTAGATGGAGGAACAAATAAGAAGATCAATGTGAAGACTGAATGTTAGGTATGAAGCCCTAGCAAACAATGATGCCCTGTGTCTATGTGTATTTACTTTCTGTTCCCGGGTGTATGAAACTACTAATCATGACACATGTGTACACGGGTTAAGATTAGCATC
This sequence comes from Piper longum, assembly GCA_032619315.1. Classification (NCBI taxonomy): domain Eukaryota; kingdom Viridiplantae; phylum Streptophyta; class Magnoliopsida; order Piperales; family Piperaceae; genus Piper; species Piper longum. The sequence goes on along the minus strand of JAVDBV010088229.1, from coordinate 9,104 downwards.
ATCATAAAAATAAATATACCTAACTTCAGGGTTAAAACTAAATATAAGAACGAGATCATTCATCTACACCTTAAAACTTGACTTCTTAACTACAACGGAGGTTCACCTCGTCTACAGATTAGAACAATCATCTGCATATATAAAGTTTCCCTCTTAGTTATTGGGGCAGTGTTACCTCTCCCGTAGCTCGGAGTGCACATGCTATGAACCTTAAGTGTACGAATCTTTCCTATTTTAATATAAACAACATGCATATGGTATGAAATCTAGTAAGATTGCATGGCTCAAGCATCCTTATGGGTCGAGATCAACTTCCGTGAGATTTATACAATAGTAGTTTAACAAATAATCATCGAATTATAACATTGCACTTCGGTCTTCCTTTAGACCGAAAAATTGGGTGTTACAATGTGCATGTTATGTAACTTATTTAAATTATTTTGATAATCTGAACTTGCTCTTTTACTGGGGTTTGGACCCGTCCATTTTTCGAGCGGGGAATTGCGATCATGATCTAACTGATTTTTTCTTCCTCGTAATGATTGCTCCTCAGAAATTACCGCTTGAAGTCAAGTGACAGTGTCTTCAATGCATCTAAATTAGAGCATCAACATCTTCCATAGAAGGGGTTGGTAGAGGAGGTGAGGGAAGGTTATATGGATTCGGGGATCGGGAGCATGCACATGTGATTCTTAGTGGAGGTGTAAGCTCTCGCGCTTCCTCCGTGAGAACTCATATGTTGATACAATAGCACAAACACCAAGAATCACATGTGCATGCTCCCGATCCCCGAATCCATATAACATTCCCTTTTGAGGCTCACCTATGACCTCCACCGATATTTTTGGATCAAGAATAGGCTGCATAGATTAGTCTTTACTATATTTTGCAATCATTTCTGCCCGGATCCTATCCTATAAAATAAAAAATATTAAAATACAAAACTATAATAAAGAAATAAAGTAAAAATTTCAAAGCAAAAGATGTGCATACACTAAAAATCCATGATTTGTTATCTCCTCCTCCATAGCAAAGATAAAGAGGGAATCGGAAAAGAGTAGGTACTAGAGAGAAAAGGTGGCAAAACATCGACAGAAGAAGTGCATGGTGAATTTTAGGTGGCAGAGGGTGAGGAAAGATTACGACGTTAGTAATTAGGGTTTAAATCTTTTTTTAATAAAAAATATTCTTAATTAGGTTATAAATTGATTATTAGGTCAATAAAGTATCTTGTCTAAATTAATGCGGGTCATATTTTACTTTAGTCCTATCTGAGTCTAATGCAAATCTTCCCGCCATTTTTGTTATCTAATATTTAACCGTGCATAACTGAGTTGAAGATTTATAATTGTATTATCCCATAAGCTACATCTCTAATTTGAACCGTTTTAACGAATAACACATCAAAACAAGGCATATACATTATAAACATAGCATTGCACAACAATATGATGGATAATTGTATTAAAAATTTCAAAGCAAAAGATAACAAAACTATTTAATTGATATATAATTGTATTATCAAACTATTTGGAGGACTCAACAACTTGTTTAGACTTGACACAATCCCATACCCTAAGAAGCATATATATATGCCTTCAAGATCCCTTTTTTAACCTTCTACATTGACTAGCACCTTCCACTTAATTATATTAATTGACAAGCCTTGAAAATTCTGACTAGGAAGGGTTCAAGAGTTCCTTTGTACACTTCTCATCAACTAGAGCATTCTACATTACACATGAACCCTTATACTTAAATTATTTATGAAGACACCCTCACATATACACATGAACCCTTATATTTAAATTATTTATGAAGACACCCTCACATATATATGATACTTCTCAATGTAACATATATTGCTTATCAACATTCAACAAAATGAGCATTCACAACTGCCTTTTGAAATTTAGCACATCAGCCCCGAATAGCTTAGTTGGTCCTACTTGCAAATTAAGGAAATTAAAACTCCAGTTTGAGGTAATTGTTCAGGAAAATCTCTTTTCTCTTTCATGTATACAGTACATAATAGTTCTCGTGTAACATAGGGTTCTTTCTTTTTTCAAACCAAGTTTTTTTTTTTACAATTCTAATGTACACATATGTTCAGTAGAGAGACCCTAGTGTGAATAAGTTGTCGAAAAAGGAACTCAAAACCATTTTCAAGGGTCTCAATGCAACCTTCCAGATCCATGAGCTTTATCTTTGCATCTTGAACATTCTTGGACAAGCAGGTGCTTGAGTACAAGAAAGAAATGGCCTGATCCACATTTTCCAACTCACTACTCAGGCACTTCTCTTCATGATCTTCACAGGATGCAACTGATCCCATATGCATCATTTTTGTAATCAGTGACCATTTACTTGCCTTGGGTTTTTGATTTTTACCAATAAACCAAGACAAGAATAGCTGAAAAACTATTATGGTCATGGATCTAACTTCTCTCATTTCCTTATACATTACTTCCGTGTTTTGTTGATCATCTGATGAGTTATGAGAACCTTCCAGCTTGCACTCCATCGATTTCATAGCTCCAATGCTCTTCTTGATTTCTTTCTTCATCTTCTTTTTTAAGCAAAGATATGTGTTGACCTTGATCCTCAGATCTGACACCTCTTTACCCTTGAAGGTGCGAAGGGAAGATTGAAGGTCCCTCACATTCTCCTTCATGTGTAGCAACATCTCCCTTGTAGTGCCGCACATGTCAACTAATCTCATTGATGCATCTTGCATCTCTTGCACCCATTTATTCCTGCTGTTGAAGAGAAATTGTTGGAGTTGGGGCAATTGCAGTAATTCTTGGACACAATTATACACCTTGGCAAGGCCACAGAGACCGGTGATACATCTCTCTGATGTTGCCCTAGAACATGATGCCTCCAAATGCCTAAGTTGCTCAATCTCCTCATGCAGTTTGGATGAAAGAGGATGGGAGGTTGTGGGCAAGCTGATTGATCTAACATGGAAGTGGTTTTCAGGTCTTGAAGAGGAGACCTCCATTACTGTGAATGATCTGATAGCTCAGGAAAGATGGAAAAGATGGGGGTTGGCTTGGCTGTTGAAGGCATTTTGTTCTTGTTACTTATAGAGCATGAGATTAAAACAATAGAAGGGAGACAAGTGGAATCTCTTACACCTATTGCATGTGATTTTTAAAATATTATGATTTGTTTGCATGTGCTTCTTGTCTCTTTTGAGCTGTGTTTGTATATGATCTACCATATCAATTTGTGGCTGTCTCACTGATATGTAAGGTAATAATACATGAAAGAGTTGTGATGTTTGGCATACATGGGGGTACACGAAGCCTAGCCATTCGTGTACGATATACAAGTATGATATTGTTAAATCCCCCTGCCCAAAGACCAATAGTGTTTCAAGAGGCCAGCTTGTTCCCCTTGTCCCCCTATATGCATGCATATATTAAGGTGGAAAATGATAAGAATTGTAAAATTTTTTTGGAAGTGATTTTGGTACTATTGTAATAATTATCAATCATCTGTGTAGAGTTCCATTATGTTTAAAGATTCAATGCAGTGAGCAAGTTATTGTTACCACTGCGAATTTTAAAATTAATGTTTAATAGATATATAAGCGTCACTGGTGACAGACCATGCATACAATGAAAAGTTGTTATTTACTTTTTAATTAAGTATAGTTTATTGTCTTCCAATACCTATTTATCCATATTGTACTTGTGGATACAGCGGAACAAAATTCTTCCCAAATTAAATGCATAAATGCCGAGAAAGATTTGAAATCTCTAAAATTTAATCTCAAATTTAAAACCTGATTGAAAATATCAGATACTTAAAATATTAGTAGGGGTGTATGTATAAATCTTAAATTTAAATTATTAACCATGTTGAAAAGAAGATGTATCAGGACTACGTCGTTATAATAAACTAGACAAGATGTCACGCCACGCGCAACCTGTAGTGGATAAATTTTAATTTTATATATATAATTTTGTAGAATATTATATAAAATGTAATAATTTAATATCGTATATATATAATGTGATTGATTTTAAAGATATATCATATTTGAATAAAAAGATGAATTGTAATTATTTAATTTTTATTATATTTTTTTCAAGACAATTAAACAAACTCTTATTAATAGGAAGTTAGAAATTGAGGTAACCAAGTTCAAACATTTGATTTTCTACTGTAAAGGTTATTTCTATTGTTTTTTTTAAGAAATTGAGGTTAGCGAGATTCAAAGTCGTGACCCACTATAGAAGACATTTTTATTGTATTTTTTTAGATTTTTCTTTTAGTTGATTGAGTGATTCTCTTACTTTTAATCTCAAGTCATTATTAAGTTTCCATTTTATTATCAGCAGTAGATCTCAACGACTCATAAATACCATGGTTACTTGGAGTATTCCTCCCATGTCCATTTAGTTCATAACAATCCTAATTTATAAATTCGGGAAGCTTAGTAATTCATTCATAATCTAACAAATAACACGAGTAATTAGATGGTTTATCTCATGCACATCATCTCAATTATTTCTTTCAGGTAATAAACAAACATCTACTCTTATTAATAAAATGGGACCTCAAGATTAAATGTAGGAAAATGAGCCAATAAAAATATAAAAAAATTAAAAAAATATAATAAAAATATCTCATGCAGAGGATCATCAGTTTGAAGCTTGCTAATCTCAATTTTTTTAACAAAATAAAAAATAAAAATATCGTTCATGATAGAAGGTCATGAGTTCTAACTTCACTTTCTAACATCCTACTGATAAGTCTTGAAAAAATATATAATAAAAAGCTAAATAATTATAATTTATCTTTTCATTCAAATATGATATATATTTAAAGTCAATTATATTTTATATCTAAGATATTAAATTATTACAATATATCTCATTATTCAATTAAAGTTTATATATAAAATTAAAATTTATCCAGTCTTGACTAGTTTTAATTGAGAATACTGATTATAACAAATTACTTTAAAGGCAATACTACTTTGATTTAGTGATATTTGGCTTTTGTATAACATTTGAATGGAGGGAATATATATTTACAAATTAAAAAATAAAAAAAAGTATCAGCTAATCCTATAAGTTAATATAAACCTTCAAATTATGAGATCGATTCAATAATATTAAGCTAATTTGAAAAAAAATTATCATGTAACTTAACTAGATAGCCAGATTAAGTTTCAAGTTCAGATTTAGTTTACAGATTTTAGCCTTTAGGGATGGCCATAGTATAAAAGCAACTCATATGTCAAGAAAATCAAAAATAGAAAACAAGTCATGTGATAACAATATATGGGGTCTTTCCTCAACGCCAAAATATGTGGTGTTTGCATTAAGAAATGGATCACAAACCGTAGAGTTTTTTGTCAAGATCTTTTTGGTACACCAAACCTTCACGTATTGTAATTTGTCCTTATCCAATTTTTCTTCAACTTTAGTTTCCTTCTCTAAAAGAGACAAACCACTCGTGCATTTGCGATTTACATTTTTTAATATCTAAACATTTTCATGTCAAGTACTACACTGAAAAGGGCTTTGAGATTTGATCAAATGTTTTATTAGAACTTGTGTGAATAAAAACAAACACAACACTCTGTCTTTTCAAGTAGAAAATGGTTGCTCCCTGTATATTGACATCCGAAGAGGGTGCATACACATGAAGACGAACATGCAAAGGCCAAATGAATAGGCCTTGTCGTCACTATCAAACAAAGAAATGGATTCGTATGATCCCCACGAGTATGTTGGCTTCCTGTTTGCTGAATAACGAGCTCTTAATTCGTATGCTTATTTATGAAGAATATCATAAGCTAGCTATGCAAATCATGTTACGGGTATACATAGCTATATCACCACTAAATGATTATGGTTAAAGAAAGAATTCTTTTCATCGCTACAAATAATACAAAGATGATATATATAAAATTCCAGCTCGTCTCTAATTGTTGATTTCGCCGATATGTACATATATGTATGTTGGTCATGCCGATGACCTTATCATCACATAGCCAGCTCTTTCCCAACTTTCTCCATCATCAAAACAAAGATGAGAGTTTCTTCTTCATCAAGACCTGAAACCCATATACATGCCAGATCAATTAGCCTGCCCACCATTTCCCATCCAGTCTTGGCTTCTGTACAAGAGGAGATTGAGAAACTAAGGCATCTCGAGAGTTCATGTTCAATGTCGATTTCAGAGTTGTGTAGCACAACTCTCTTTGGCCTTGGGAAGGTGTATGAATGCTTCCAAGAATTGCTTCAATTCCCCCAAACCCAACAATCTCTCTACCAAAACAGGCACAAGAAATGGGTAGAAGATGTGCAAGAAGCATCACTGGGGTTGGTGGACATGTGTGGAGCTACAACAGGTATGCTGCTACAAGTGAAAGACAATGCAAGGGAACTTCAGTCATCCCTCCGCACCTTCAGAGGAGGAGATCTATCAGGGTTGAGGAACGAGATCAAGAACTATCGTTGCTTAAGAAAGAAGTTGAGGAAAGGAATCATGAAAGGTCTAAGTGCTTTGAAAGTGACAGAGACCCATTTCAGATCTTATGATCACAAATTGAATGAGGACCAACATTTGCAAGTGTTGGTTAGGGAGTTGGGACAAATTATCTCAATCACCATCTCAGTTTTCAAGTTCTTTTTGTCTTGGATTTTAGCAGGAAAGAGGAAACCCAAGGCAAGCAAGTACTGGTCTCTAATTACGAGATTGATTCATAATGCATCAATTGCTTGTGAGAGTGAGAATGTGGACCTAGCCATTTCTTCTATGCCTATATGCTTATTGATCAAGAATGCTAAGAATGCACATATGAAGCTCAAAGATTTGGAAGTTTGCATTGAGAAACTTGAAAGTGGTTTTGAGTTTCTCTTTAGGCAATTGATCCGCTCTAGAGTCTGTCTTCTAAACATTTTGACACATTAATATAGCAGACTGGGACGCTGCATTTTGTATTCATATGTCCTCGTTGAAATCTCATTGAGTGTGGAGGATTGTAATCTTGAGATTTTGTACAAGAAAGATATTGTAAAGCTCCACAAAGACCTATGTTAATTAATCATAGGACTTGTGATAAGACAGCAACCAGGATGCGAAAGTAAATAAATTAATAAATGAACAAATAAAAGATTTGAGGTTATTAAAAATCTAATATAAGCCATTGATGCAATATAACGGGCTATATATAGACAAATAGATAATTATATCATTAATGGAAAAATATGTTTGTCACCGTTAATTTATCATCACCAAAAGTCATGCCAAAATTTTCAAATTGTCACCGGCTTTGTCAGCGGCTGTCGCTATTATGAAAGCTTAGGTATTTCACGGTAGCCCGCGACAAAAGATTTTGCACTGACGTAGCTTGCATTTGCGTGTGGTTTATAGCATTACAACCCCCTGGGCTGTATGTATGTGGTTGCTTAGTGCTTTGCATTGAAATATTTATGTTATTTGTTTTTAACATTGAGTTTGAGTTATCTTGCAGGCGACATATTTGAGGGTATATAGGTTTAATCAAGTTTTCTTCGTATTCTTTAAGCCCCAAAGTCTATGGACTAATTGAATAAAAGGCATACAATCCTTACTCCTTTTTTTGGGTAGGTTTTTAGCAGTGTAAAAGTTATGGGGCGAGGAGCTTGTGTGTTGTATTTTTGTGCAGAACTCTTGAACATCTTTCTATAATTGATTTTCTTAGCGTGACTTCCCAATTTACATAGCAATCTATCTCTAAACTTTACTTTCGAGCTTTCCCAGTGTTCTCATTTTTTACTGTCACTAGTAGAAAAATGGCTCTCAGCGACCGCAAGACTCAAAATCTGATCGCTAGAGTTTTGCGACTGGAATTATGACCGGAAATAACAATCACAGAAGACAGAGTCGCTAATGGCTTTTGCGACCGAAGAAATTTCCGGTCACAAAATTTGAAACCAGAAAAGACTTACGTTTTACGGTTTCAAATATTATGATCGGAATTACTGTCACAAATTCAATCGATAAAAAGTTTGCAACCGGTAATGCTCTTGCAAATTTGGTCATAAATGTGGTTGGAAGACAGATTCCCGATCGAATAGCCAGTCTCAATGTGGTCGCAAATTGTCATAAATCTGTTACAATTTAAGAAAACAAAAAAAAATTATTTTATTTTATTTTGTAATTTCTTGTTGAATATAATAAATTAACTAATAACACAAAAATTTAAATAGCACATCACCAATCAAGATATAATAAATTGAACCTAAATAAAATAAAAATTACTTATCAAATACATCAATATATTAAATATAATCAATTGATATTAAATACAACAATGAGATGGATTCCTAAGATGATCTAGTCGGTGAGGTATCAATGTAGATGACTTGTCAGAGCCATGACGAGCATTAACCATAATAAACCTCTGAAAAAGCATCATCAGCCTCCGGCATTCACCGCTGATCTCTCTCATCAAGCAACTCGACGAGCCGGCGATCCCTGTCGGGAGGAAGGGCTGGGGGGGAGGAAGGCCATGTCAGTTTTATAATTTGTTACCTTCGCTCGGAGTTCCTGCTCCCGTTCATAACAAGCATGCATTATAGATGAAGGAAAATCCTCAGACTCGGTACTTCCTGTTGTGAAAAACGGGTAATTTTCACCAAAGATAACTAGTTCACTGTGAGAACTATTACCTAGATGAGAAGCGTGAAAACTATTGTACTAAATAATTACCCCAAGATAAAATTCCCAGGAAAGTTGGTGGGACACGATAATCCGCTTAAAAACCAACTCCTAGACAGAATTTTATCAAGACAAGTAATATAAATAGTACAATAATTAACACCAACTATACCCGACAATAGCTATTAAATAGACAACAAAAGAAAAGAACAAGACACCAGAATTTAACGAGGTTCGGCAATTGCCTACGTCCTCGGACACTACCAAAATAATATTTCACTAAAGAGAAATATTACAAAGAGAGAAAGAACAAATTACCAATGGTAGAATGAACAATTACCAATGGTAGAAAGGGAAGTTGGTAACTTTGAATTACCCTGTGGGATGATTTACTAAAGAGGGGGGAGGGTCCCTTTTATAGGAAAAGAGCCCCC
>JAVDBV010088228.1:11219-26119 GCA_032619315.1 Piper longum | reverse complement strand
TATATATATATATATATATATATATTAGTGAAAGATTTCGGTCGGGTGTTGCAGAGAAGAAAAAATAAAACTTTGTTGTTAGTTCAGGCGCATTTTTCGTTTGATGAATCTGCATTTGTAGTTCTCACGATTCCTTTTGTTCAATGTAGCTTTACGAGTAGATGCCTCCTTAACGTACGAACTTTGCGCCTGTTATAAATCAATAAATGATCTCTATGTATATGCAGGTTTGATTGTGAGCATATCTAATTCGAGTGCATATTAATCAGATATTCTTGTTGGAAAAAGGAACCAGCTTTTTAAGGCAGCGGGGTGGCTTGTGATTGATTGATAGTCTATAAAAGAAGCGCCACTGGTGGAGATCATCTTTTCCATATACCAATCCCTCTGCGTTCACTGCGAGAAGGCGTTCTTAAATGGGCACGCCGAATGAGCCCCTCAACTCGCCCTTCAAGGGTGGTGGTATAGGAGAGGATCACGAAAAGCAGCCTGTTCTTTTCCGTGGTAGAGGAGACACTGCTCATCACCGGGACGAAGTTGTGGTTAAGATTGATGGTGGCCCAGACGGCAATGGGGAGGTGTCGGGCGAGTCCAAGATATGCAGAGGATCAAGCTATGAATTTGGGGTAGGTGCAGATACAGCACAGCCGTATGGGGTACTAAGGGATGATTCCGGTTTCAATTTCCAGCGGCAGTCTCCATTGCAGAATCGTCCGCCATCTCCATCTAAGATGATACGCGAGTTTCTTGATAGGCAGAAGGCTTCTGGGGATGTTTCACTTGACATGGATTTGGAGATGGAGGAGCTTAGAACCCCCAAAACCCTTCCTGCCATTGATGAAAATTCGAAAGACCTTCGTGTTTCCTTTCAATCTGAATTGCCAAATCGAAGTGATATCTTGTCTAATCCGGTAAGGCGTAATCGGGGTAAAGGATCCAATGCCAACTCTTCCTCTGATGATGATGAGGACAAGGATAAGAGTAGTGGTGATAGACTACAGCAGTGCTCGGGGGAAGCAATCAAATGCTCATCAAACAAGTCTTTCGAAAGGAATTCTACTCTCTTGAGAACCAAGACAAAGTCAAGGCTGGTGGATTCAGTCACTTATCCTAACAATGAGAGGAGGTCTGGGATTTTACGTTCAGGGCAGGCGAAGTTGGGGACTGGGAACAAAGGTGAGGAAGAAGAGGAGGATCCTTTCTTTGATGAGGATTTGCCAGATGAATACAGGAAAGGAAACTTTGGTACTTTTACTATTTTACAGTGGGTAAGCCTCATTGTTTTAACCGCAAGTATTGTTTGTAGTCTTTCAATTCCAATCCTGGAGAGACAAACAATATGGGATCTGCATTTGTGGAAATGGGAACTGCTGATAATCGTACTTATCTGTGGCAGATTGGTATCAGGGTGGGGGATTCGTCTTGTGGTTTTTATTTTTGAGCGCAATTTTCTTCTTCGTAAACGTGTTCTGTATTTTGTTTATGGAGTTCGGAAGGCAGTGCAGAATTGCCTTTGGTTGGGTTTGGTTTTGATTGCCTGGCATTACATATTTGATAAAAAGGTTGAAAGAGAGACAAGAAGCAAGGTATTACCGTATGTTACAAAACTTATTGTATGCCTTTTGGTGGGAACCTTTATTTGGCTTGTGAAGACTCTTCTTGTAAAGGTTTTAGCATCATCTTTCCATGTTAACGCTTTTTTTGACCGAATTCAAGAGGCATTATTCCACCAATATGTGATTGAAACCCTCTCTGGTCCGCCCGTAGTTGAGATTCAACTCATTAAAGAAGAGGAAGAGAGGGTCATGGCTGAGGTGCAGGACCTTCAAAATGCAGGTGCAAATATACCCGCCGACATTAGAGCTTCTGCTTTTTCGAATGTGAGTGGTAAGGTTATTGGAATTGGTAAGTCTCCTCGAGGTTTGGCTACAGTCAAAAGTAGCGGATTTTCAGGGGCTGTTGCTAAGAAACAAGAAGGTATAACTATTGATCACCTTCATAAGCTTAACCAGAAGAACATTTCTGCTTGGAACATGAAACGGCTTGTAAGGATAGTAAGACAAGGAGTGTTGTCTACTTTGGATGAAAGACTACCTGGTGCCCAGGAAGATGAAGACGACTCAGCTTTAGAGATTCGTAGTGAACGTGAAGCTAAAATTGCAGCAAGGAAGATTTTCAAAAATGTTGCAAAACCTGGGTCTAAGTAAGTTGCTTTCATTATGATATGCATGTTGCCATTGCTCTTATCACCATTAATCAATAACACGTGCCTTCTCTTACCTAATTCAATGCCTTTTTCCAACAAAACCTTTTCTGGCATCTACTGTTGTTATTTCATCTTCACTTAGGTAAAGAATTCCTCACTATATCTTATTAATGAATATTTTCAATGTTGTCAATTGCAGGTACATATATTTGGTCGACCTGTTGCGGTTTTTGAGAGAAGATGAAGCTGTTAAAACTATGAATCTTTTTGAAGGAGCAAGTGACAACCAGAAAATCAGCAGACGTGCTTTAAAGAACTGGGTGGTAATGGAAAATGAAGAAATAACTATATTAATCAATTTAATGATATTACTGCTCTTAGAAAGCATGAGTTTTGTGTACTTAATGTTTTTTGGGTGATGATTATTGTATACTCAAAAAATTACTCCTAGGTTGAACAACTTTATGTGATGGAAATGCACCTTTGGACAGGGTTACCTCTATATGGAGATGATTCTCTGTTCGTGTGAAAAAACTTGAAAGTCATTTATTCATTTTATCAAATTCTACAGTAATTGTGACCAATTTTTGGTGTCTCTGGCATGTTCAGATTGAAACTTTCAGAGAAAGGAGGGCGCTTGCCTTAACACTGAATGACACAAAAACTGCAGTCAACACATTACATCAAGTGGTGAATGTTGCCGTGGTCATAATAATAATTATCATTGGCCTACTTATTCTTGGAATTGCAACGACACATATTCTTGTCTTCATAAGCTCCCAACTTTTGCTGGTGGTTTTCATCTTTGGGAACACCTGTAAAACTGTGTTTGAAGCTATTATCTTTTTGTTTGTTATGCACCCCTATGACGTTGGTGATCGATGTGAAATTGAAGGAGTTCAGGTAAATTCAAAACTAGCATTGGTACTATTTCATCAAATACAATTTTGTCTATTGTCTAAGCACATAAATGTTGCAGATGGTTGTGGAAGAGATGAATATCTTAACGACTGTGTTTCTGCGATATGATAACCAAAAGATCATATACCCAAACAGTGTGCTTTTGACCAAGCCAATCAGCAACTATCACAGGAGTCCAGATATGGGTGATGCAATTGATTTTGTTATCCATGTTGCTACACCTGTCGAAAAGGTTGCGATGATGAAGGAAAGAATTACAAAGTAAGTTCACTCTTAGATGTTATGAATAGACACTAGTTTGAGATAAACATTGTTATTTGAATTTGCGTAAAACTTCTAGATCAAATGCTGAAGTCCCTTTTTTTGTTAATTATTGTTCTAACTCTTTGACTGGAATTATAAATTGTAAAAACAAGAATTATACATCAAAATCTGCACTTGTTAAACACTCATAGCATTCTAGCTTCCGTCTTGCACAATGTTTACTGTAAGATCATTGTGAGGCAATTATTGTAACCTTTATTTTGGAATGCCAAATATTCTCATGTTACCCTCTGGACTTCTTGTGCATAATACGCAAAATATTTAAGAAATCTTATCCCCCGATCTGAGTTTGGTCAAACCCCATGAGAATTGGTGGGCTTCAGCATATTGGCTGGTCTCTTTTGGCATAATATGTTAATGTTGCCACTGGATTATTGTTATGTTTTGCTTGAATTGCTCAAGTTTGTACACTTGCCTATCATGTACATTTGTGCATTGTGATTTTGTGTTCGGTAAAGTTGTTACTCTTTGCTTGAACACCTCACAGCAAATTTCTTCTTTGTAGTAATCAGTTTATCATCTTTGCCTGTAGTTTTTTTTTTTGCTCGGAATAAAATAAATCTGCAAGTTAACTGTTCTTCTGCCTGGCAGGTTTATTGAGAATAATACGGGGCATTGGCATCCAAATCCCACGGTCATGCTGAGGGACATCGAAGACATGAACAAGTTGAGGGTGTCGGTGTGGTTTTCCCACCGGATGAACCATCAAAACATGGGGGAGAGATGGAACAGGAGAGAACTAGTGGTTCAAGAGATGATCAAAGTGTTCAGAGATCTAGACATTGAGTACAGAATGATACCTCTTGACGTCAATGTCCGTAGCATGCCTTCCTTGTCTTCTTCCCGCTTTCCATCCACATGGAGCTCCTAATTTTTCTACTTGCTATGCTTCGATGAAATTAATGTCATCCAAACTATATGATATTTATGGAGAGAGAAGAAAGTAGGTAATGTACGTTTCAACATCTTTGATCCTTTTTATGATGATATGAGTAACAGGTGCTCTAGAAATGAAAAAATTTTCATTGAGGTTGTCGTTGATTGGTTGTTTTCTGGCCTGTCCATTTCATGCTTTGATTATTATGGATTTTTATGTTCTATTGCGATTTCCTTCCATGGAGACAAGAGATGTAGCGGACATATGCCCAACTTGCATTTTGGTAACCTCACCTTGTTATCAACGTTCCCAGTATTCCTGTAATATTTTTGAAACATGTCCTTGTTTTCTCCTCAAAATACCTACATAATGTTATTCCTCCATGCTTCTTCAAGGACTCGTGAAAAGCAGAAAATCTGTTTTTAGTCCGCGCAAGAGTCCGGCTGGCATGAAAAAAATATTTGAAATTAGCTTAACTATTATTAAGAGATAATTATGATATATATATATATATATATATATGACATAAAGTCCTTTATAAAAAAAATTCTTTATTTGTATTTTTTCTTTTTTCTTTTGAAAGAAATTCTGTTGCAGTGAAATTTAGAGGACTCTTTGGTAGAAGTTTCACTTGTACCTTACCACAAAAAAAATCTAAAACGATAACTTTTTAGTAGAAGATAAATGGTTGTGTTATGAATTATCACATGTAGAAGATAAATGGTTTTGTTATGAATTATCACATGTAAAGATTTTATAAAATTTTTATTTTTCTGTGCTAACCAAAGACCCCTAAAACAAAAATTATTTTTTTGGAAGGAGAACACACAGAAGTCTTTGCTCTTGTAGGTACACGCTGGATTCTCTTTACGACACCTCACAAAGACCATCCGAATTTCTGGAAAACATTTGATGGTAGCGAAGGTTATAATCGATTAAACATGGTAGGAGGGATAAACATGGCAGCGAGGAGGCTATGAATGCGTGAAAAGAAAAAAACAATGTACTTAACGGCTGGCACAAGCAGACTTCAATCAACTGTAATAGAAATGTCCTCGTATTTAATGAATAATTGGAGTCGACCACCGTGATTACTCTCTGGTTATGTTATAAACATTTTTTTGTCAACGTTAATATGATAAAACGGTTACATACCAAAATCTTATACTATTTACCGGACAGAGCTAATCAACCGGACAAAATCTTATACAATTTTCGGGCGACTTTGACCGGCCATGGACGCGTCATCCTCAGTCTTACTGTGCCTGTCAGTGGCCGGCAATGGCATTTGCGAGATGACGAGGAGGTAGAAAAAGGGCAGTCATTATGGACGGACCACGCATCGCACGTGTGGACGGACGCAAGAGTGATGAGGCATGTGATGCAGTTGGGCTTGGGCCGCACATCGAAAATGGAGAACAGATGGGATGGCCGTGGTCCGTGCTTAATTTTTTGTCATATCCTCGTAATAATTTATTAATTACCATGTCAGACAAGCTATAGAGACCGGCAATATAATACTCAAGCTAACGGCTTATGTCATGACCACTACCTTTTTTTTTATCAATTCAATTATTAATAACCCATATTATTATTATTGTTATTCTTATTATTAATGTTATTATTTAAAATAAACAATAAAAATAAAAAAGCTGCTTAAGAGCATCATCATATCATATCATATTATTATAGCCAAATCCAAAACTAAGTGTCGCCGCCGACATCCGCGGGTGTCGCCGGCGCCATCTCGAAACCTCTCACCGCCGCGTACTCCACGAAGCTAAAGAGCGGGAGTAGCCTCTCCTCCCCGTATACCTCCGCCAGCGCAACCAGCTCCGCCTTCGCCCTCCGCCGGAGCACCGCCGCCGCCGCCTCCGCCCCCTCCCTCCCGTAGGCACCCACATACCCGACCCGCCCCTTCTTCTTCAGCTCCTGCCCCCCACCTCTGATGTCGTCCACCACCTCGTACAGAACCCCCACCGCGCTCCCGTACTTCCTCAACCGCTCCACCTCATCCGCTCTCGCGCCGCCCAGGATCGCCCCGCACGCCGCCGAGCACTCCGCCAGGTCCCCGAACTTCTTGTCCACGACCTCCACTGCCGGCGCTCCGGAGCCGGCCAGGTCCAGGAACTGGCCGGCGGCCATGCCGGTGGAGCCGACGGTGCGGGCGATCTCGGCGACGACGCGGATGAGGCGTTCTGGGGGAACGAGGGAGGGCGGGGTGCGAGTGACGATGTGGCGGAAGCCGAGGGGGAAGAGGGCGTCGCCGGCGAGGATGGCCATGTCGACGCCGTAGACGGCGTGGTTGGAGGGGAATCCGCGGCGGGCGGGGTCGTCGTCCATGCAGGGGAGGTCGTCGTGGATGAGGGAGGCGGCGTGGACCATCTCGAGGGCACAGGCGGTGGGGTAGGCGGCGGCGCGGCTGCCGCCGAAGAGCTCGCAGGCGGCGATGCACATGACCGGCGACGCGCGCTTGGCGCCGGGGGCGAGGACGGAGTACCTCATTGCCTCGTGGATGATTGGGGGGTGAGCTAGTGGGATGGCGTCGGAGAGCTGGCGGTCGATGTCGGCGATGAGGGCAGTCCAGTAGGACCGGAGATCAAACGAGGCGGCTGCAGCGGAAGCGGAAGAGGAGCAGCGGAGGGAGACACGGCGGGGTCGGAGAAGGGTGGGCGTGGCGGTGGAGGTGAATAAGGCGGCCATCCTCTGCTCCTCCTCCTTCTTCTTGGGTTATCGTCCCACCAATGGATAGTGGGATATGGATGAGGTCGGTGGTAGAACCAGTCCACGGTACAATGTCCCGTTCATTCACGCGGAGTTTACTTATCCCCCAAAACTCAAGCTTCCCGTCCACGATTTCAACAGCACTTTTCACACCTGTGGTCCAAGCCTATGTCTGATGAACCCCCTGCTGCTTAAGTGGAGTATATATATTCATATCAACAATAATATCAAATAAACTAACAATAAACATTCGACATGTAAGTCGAGGAATAACAAAAAAAAAACTAATAATAAAAATAAAAGTAATAAATAAATAAATTTATTGGTAAGTAGATAAATAATAAATATATGAGAATATATAATATACTAATCATTAAATAATAATATAATTATATTATATAAATATACGATTAAACACAACTAAATATTAATATATATACAAGTAAATAAATAAATAAATAACTAAATTAATAGTTAACATTATTTAATCATAAATAATAATACTATGGTCATCAAATATATGAATATATATAATTAAACACAAATAAATAACAACTCACACACAAACGAACAAATAAATAAATAAATAAATAAAATTTGATAAATATGGACCTCAATAATAATAAATAATTATACAAGCATTTATCATAATCAATAAATATATAAATATCTAAAAATAAAAGATAATAAATAGATAAATAAATAATAAATAAATAAAAATACTCATAATATCAAAACATGTTAAATAATATAAACATGCATCTAAATTAATGTAGAGAATTTTCAATTACAAAAAATAATTAAAAAGGACAAAAATTGGCAAAAACAAGCTAGAATAGGTTGATGAGTCAAGTGCGTTGAGTTGGACCAAGTCAGATTGAGTTGACTGAACCCAACTCCAGCTGCTGAGTTGAGTTGAGTTGGTTGGGATTGTTTCGATGGGTCGGGTCATGGACACGACACGACTTGAGCAACCAGGTAGACACGAAAAAAATTGAATGCGGTCACGGGCAAATAAACAAGCAAACAGGCTCGGGGAAAGAACACGGGGAAATGGGCACGACGGCTAACAAACAGGCTAGCGGTGCTTGTCAGCGAAAAACTCCAATAGCAGGGAACGAGGGGTCGCTGCCAGTTGGGATCAATGGGAGACATCGAGGCTGTGGTGACCAACGGTGTTTGCCTGTCGGTTGGTTGGAAAATGACCGAAAATGCACTGAAATTGCCGTTGACAGGTGGAGTCATTGACGACGATTAAGATGGTGGCAGTTAGTGGGGTTGGTCTCAAAATGTCGCCTATAGAGTATGAAACGTGTCTAGGGTGGTGGTTGTCGGTGGAGGGCCAGGGACTGGCCAGAAAACTGCTAGAAGGAGATGGAAATGCTGCCAGGAAAGTGCGAGTTGCCGGTAGCGATCACTGCTACAACGATGGTCAGGGATGGACATAATATGGAGGGTCTTTACGAGGGCAAGCTCTTTGGGTGGTCAGCCTCACTGAAGGAGGTTCTCTGGCTCCAGAATGTGACTCGAAAGGAGGCGACGGCGGTGGAAATTGACTGACAAAATGTTGTTGCTGGCAGAGACTGCGACAATGCCAGAGCCAGAGGTAGGTCTAGATCTGTAGTCTGTCACGAGACGGTCACAGTGGTGATGGTCTGGTGTTTGGGGGGGTGACCTTTGTCGGCAGTGATCCAAAGTGGTGGCGATGGTAGGGGTGGAAAATCCCAGAAAATATGAGAGGCAAATGTGAGGGATAACATGGACGGCTTTGATTTTGCTATGTGGTGCAATCTGAACGCCAATAACTCGTGGGCCTAGTGAGGTTCGCCGATGGTATATACAATATACATATAGTTGAAAAACTCGGATCGAGATCGACAAAAGTGAAACTTACTTGAAGTCAAACAAGGACTTTATGGACGAAAATTGTGGCAAGGAAGCTAACTGAACCTCAATGTAACACCCCGTTTTAATTCACTCGTGAACCGACCCGAAAATGTCACCGGTGACCGAACCATTCGCTAATCTACTTGATTTAGTTAAGTCAACCCCAGATCTGCCCTCGGTGTCTAAAAATGGTAGTGCAAGTATACAATGTGTAGAAGGGATGCTTGAGTTCTAACGTGACCTTACATGCATGTCATGATATGCTATTGTACACAAATAAAATAATTATGAAAAAAGTTCGAAAAATAAATAATATTTTAAAAACAAAACGGATGGAGTCTTTCTTAAACGTTCAATAAGGCCAACCTATCCACGACAATAATAAATATTTATATCGATATAATTCTAAAACATGACATTTTTGTTTTACTTTCATACTAGTTTCGTCTCACAGGCTAAATGTTCATAGCATTTCATAGAATAAACTAAACCAATCTTATTATTCATACACCTTACAAAACACCATTTCCATTCATTACATGAGACACGTACATGTATGCAATGATTTTTACTACTCCTCCACAGCCCTGACAACACTCAATGCTTGAGATCCTCATCTATAAAAAAAACCATCAATAACGAGTGTTACTGGTCCAAAAATATAACTAATATTAAACTAGCTATGAGACCAAACTCTCATATGAAAGAAAACATCGCATGAAATCTGTAAGGGCATCTACTGAAATCATCTTTCTCATTTCACTTACTTCCATACCCCACTTACATAACATGGTTATCACATGTGTGCTCGTGTGGTTGTCAAAAATTTACTTACTTTCATACCTCACTTACAAAACATGGTTGTCACATGCATGCTCGTGTGGGTGTCAAAAATCGCAAAAACTACATATATATATAGGTCTTGGTAGGGATTCATAAAATAGGTTCAAAAGTAACTTGTGGTGGATCTTATTTTCGAAAATATACTTGATAGAGCTCATCCCCGATGGTTATTAATCCGGAAGATTGAATGATTAAATGATCTAGGTTAAGTGGGATCTAATAAAATACCATTCAACTCGTCCTATAATATGTACAAATAAACCGCGATAAAATAGAGTAATAAATCAGAGACAAATCTTAAATGGACATGATAGAAGCTCCAAGCGTGTCCACAAGCTTAGGCGGTGAGCTCTTACTTCGTACTTACATATCAAATCTAGAATCTAACCTCCACTAACTAAATGATGCATCAAACTCATCATGAATATCACACATACAATACAATCATCATCTAACAATAATCAAACAATTGTCAATGTAAAAATACCTCATTCTATTCATCCCATTTTTATTATATTTTTCTAAGTTATTGCAGTCCATTAGCATGCTTAAATTTAATTTATTTAATTAGATCACTAACTATCAATCAAATCACTTCATCCATAATCAGACATTTATCACAACAATTAATCATTTATAACATGTTGTGCCGATAATTATAAATTTTAAATAATTAAATCGGATAATAATCTATATCTAATCGTCAGTCACACGACAACGGCAATTAGGTTGTGGCCAGCTCGAGTGAAAGTTGTGGGGAAGCGGTAAGGAAGAAAAAGAAGTTGAGTGAGAAGGATGAATGACGATAGTGTCAGAAGTGTGGAATATATAGATGTCAGGGTGAGAAAAACGAATGGTCAGGTGAGAAAAATAAATGGTTGTCTTATAATATAAAATTTGACTCGACTCTTAGAATTAAATAATAATAACTCGTAATAATTATAAAAATTCTGAAAACAAATCCCATAAAATATGATGCACATCAATGACATGCTCTATAACTAATAACCCACCCAAACTATCTGTAACGAGTCATAACACGTTATTCGGCCTAAAAATAATTCTATGATTTAATTAAAATAAATAAAGAAAAATATGGCAAATTCTTATATATTTTGATAAATCATTTTCTACTATTTAGTGGTGTTATCATTATATACTTGAGTACACATTGTAAACCCGTGATTCGAGTCATAGTTTTATAGTCGTTAGCCGATCGGTTCAGCCATCAGTTCGAGTTAAGTGTATTTCAGAACACGTGTACTGAGCCGATGCCGGTCACGTGTATGAGGTATGAGAGGTCATGTGTACCCGAGTATGTGATGATAACGTTATGAATGGGCACAGAATGAGTTATCAGAATATATGAGAGTATACAGTTGATGGTTTTAGATTTCTTTATTTTGTGACCGTAGAAATAGTTTTAGGTCATTTACCGCGTCAGGATGCGTTATGGGGCAGTTTGGATGGGTTATTAGTTATAGAACATGTCATTTGGATGTTGTGTGTTTTAATTTATTTTATGGGATTTTTCCTGATTTTTCTAGATTATGTTTAGAATTTATTACGAGTTAATTATTATTTTGATTACGAGACTTGCCACTGAGGTATAAAACCTCTTCCCCGACACCCTCCCTCACCCAAACCCTTGCCATGCTTGTCCATTGCCGCTGTCGGCGCCGCCCAGCGCCGGCGGCCGTTGAGCTTTGCCGCCCAGTCCCGCCATGGTATTGTCGTGCTACCCCGACCACCACCCACCACGATCGGGCCGCCGCAATGCCGGAATCGGGTGCGACTCCGCCACTGCTTCCGGGCACGATTCACCGCCGACTGGGCCACGCCGCCGCTGTCGTGACGTCGATAAGCACCCTCACCACCTCACCGACGTTTCCCCCCTACCCAGAGCCGACGGCGAGGTTGGCCGTGGGCCCGATTGGAGCGACCCACTGCACCGGCCAGCGTTGGTGCCGCCGCCGACGGCCATCGCCATCGCGGCCGGCTGTGTTGTCGCCACCATTGGGTCGGGCTCGTCGAGGGGGTGCCGACCCTTACCCCTAATTTCCCCGCCGGAAGAATAGCCAGAAAATCATCGGCAGTGGCCGGAAAATCGCTGAACTCGCTGGAAAACCGCTGGAGCTTGACGGAATACCGGATTCGCTAGATCTTCCGCGGAATTCAGCCAGTCAAACCCGATTGAACTTCGGATGCTGTCAAGCGCCGACTTCGAGGTTCGAGATGCACGCACGCCAAAACCCTAGCCGTCACCGATTGTCGACGACGCGATGTATAATTACCTCTTTTCCTAATTTGATTGATTATAATTCATGAGTGTTAGCACAACATGATAGGATTAATTAATTGATGTTGATGTGATTAAATACTAATTACTAACGAAATGATAAGTGGCATGGTTGTATCAATTGTGAATGACGGGATAAGTTGCATGAGGCGGTAAATAGCAAATGAATATTAAGTGATCCAACGAAGTAAATTGAGTTGAACACGTTGTATGATTATGATGTAATTTAGAAAAAAATACAATAAAATTAGTATGAATATGATGACTTAGAATTATATACACTAATGATTGTTGATTTGCTTGATTGATGATGATTGCATTTTGTGTGATAATTAGGACTAGTTTGATGCATCATGTAGTTAGTGGGCGTTAGTATTTAGATTTGTTGTGTAGGTACGAAGTAGGAGCTCGCCGCCTAGGCGCGTGGACACGCTTGGAGCTTTTGCCAGGTTCGTTTAGGACTCGTCTCTGATTTACGCATTATTCCATGGCATTTTGGTTTTCTACTTGCAGGACGAGTTCAGTGGAGTTTTATTGGATCCCATTTAGCCGAACAGTTTTCGAGATTAATAACCCTCGAGGATGAGATCCCTCGAGTATGTTTTCGATGCCTTCGGGCCTATTATATTAAATTCCCTACCCAGGCCTATATATATAGTTTTCGTGTTTTCATTGAGAGGTGGAAAGAGGGAGGCGGCCATGGCTTCAGACAAGGCATGTGTTCGTCTTCAGGTTGATGTTGGGGACGACCCACTTCATCCCGAGGGATCCTGCTAACTTCGCGTTTGAGTTCCTCACCCCCGGAGAATGTAGAGGTTTACGGGTACTGTTTAGTACAGCGCATGTCCGGACTTGTGGTTCAAATGGTGCTAAAGGCGACTGCCTGAGAGTACTCGGCCTTCAGCTCAAACCCAGGAGTAATATGGAGGGCGTAGAGGGCTGAAATGAATGAGAATGAGATTTGATGCAAGACGCAATAGATGAGATGGCCAAGGAAAGTGAAAGAGATGGATAGGGAAAGCTGCCGCTCGAGGGCGACGGCTCCCATTAGTGCCCTTGTGAGAGTTCTTGAGGATGTATATAATGTTTTCCTTTAATAGGAGGGTTAGCTCTCCTGTGCCAGTTTGATACTAGTTATTTTCCGGACCGGTAATGCTCGTTACTGACGGTTTTGTACTATATGTAGGTGATGAATACGAGATTGATGTGATAGCTATACGGAGCAGCAATGAGGTCTTCTGCACACACATATATTATATGTTTGTTGATTAAATGTTTAATATTTCTGTTATGATTTTATTATATTGAAACTGACGTGATGAAATGAAAGGACGTGATGATGAAACGTGATTCTGTGTTAAGACATGATGAGGTGATGTGAACATAAATAGATTGTGCAGTGAAAGTGTTATGGGTTGAGACCCAAGTTTTAAAATGAGTTTATAGCATGTTAGATTTTGTATGAATGAAATTGTTTGATATATGATTAAATATACTTGCATATGTATATTCGACAGGGTGGCCCCTAATTGCATTTTTTGGGGAAATTTTGTCCGTGATATTTTAGAAATTTTATTGATTTTGATCTTAATTTTATTAGTGTGTGGATTAGTTGTGTGTCGTCCATGTTATGTCATGTTAGGATTATTGTGCATTCATCCATCCATATCGAGAATCGTATCTTCATCTTAAGACGCCGTGTAAAACCCACGATTCGAGTCTGGGTTTTATATTTAGAACCGGTTGGTTCGACCGTTATTTTCGAGTCGAGTATGTTTCAGAACACGTGTACTGAGCCGACGCCAGTCGCATGTATGAGCTACGAGGGGTCATGTATACCCAAGTATATAATGATGACGTCATGAATACAGCAGAAAAGAATGAGTTATCAGAATATATGGAAGTATGCAGTACAGTTTTTTTTTATTTTTATGCAGTTTGATCGTAGAAATAGTTTTATGCCGTTTACCGCGTTAGGACGCGTTACGGGCAGTTTGGGTGGGTTTATAGTTAAGCATGTCATTATGATGTTTTGGTGTTTATTTTATTTTATGGGATTTTCCCGATTTTTCTGGATTTTTATTAGAATTTATTTTGAGTAAATAATTATTTTGACTCGAGACGGAGTCGAGTAAAGTTTTATTTACAAGTTTACGACTCAACTATATTTTCTTTACCCCCGACACCTCTTCCACCCAAAACCCTAGCCGCCCCACCATGCCGCACTGCCGCCGCCGCTGTCGGTGCCGCCCGACCTCCGATCGGCGCCGCTCCGCCCCACCACGCCGTCGCCGTGCCGCCCCGACCAGCCCCCGCCCTCATTGGGCCGCTACGACACCGGAAACGGCGCGGCTAGCGCCGCACTAGCGCCGCGATCGTGTCGTCGATTCCGGCGCCACCGACCACCGCCGTCACCATCCAGTGGTTGCCTCAGCCTCCTCAACCACCTAGCTTCCTTCCCCGACCATATCAGAGCCCGTCGCCGCCGTGACCGGCCGAATCGAGCTACCCGCTACCGTGCTCTGTTTTTGCCACTTTCCGGCGAGCCGCCGCCTCCGTCGGCGACGCCGACACCGCATATGTGTCGGGCTCGTCGAGACGATTCCAATGGTACCCTATACGACCCCTATCCAGCCAGTAAAAGCCGCTAGCGACTTTTGCCGGAAAACCACCGAAAAGTCGCCGGAAAACCACCGAACCCGCCGGAAAACTGGAATTTTGAGAATTCGCTGAAATTCACTGGATCTTCCACGGAGTTCACCCGGTCGAACCCGATCAAGCTTCGGACGCCGTGGAGCGCCGAATTCGGGGTTCGAGAT
>JAVDBV010088228.1:0-11199 GCA_032619315.1 Piper longum | reverse complement strand
ATATGTTTGTTGATTGAATGTTTAATATTTCGGTTATGATTTTATTATATTGAAACTGACGTGATGAAATGAAAGGACGTGATGATGAAACGTGATTATGCGTTAAAACATGATGAGATGATGTGAACCTAAATAGATTGCGCAGTGAAAGTGTGATGGGTTGAGACTCAAGTTTTAAAATGAGTTTATAGCATGTTAGATTTTGTATGAATGAAATTGTTTGATATATGATTAAATATACTTGCATATGTATATTCGACAGGGTGGCCCCTAATTGCATTTTTAGGGGAAACTTTGTCCGTGATATTTTAGAAATTTTATTGATTTTGATCTTAATTATATTAGTGTGTGGATTAGTTGTATGTCATCCATGTAGTGTCATGTTAGGATTATTGTGTATTCATCCATGCATATAGAGAATCGTATCTCCGAAAGTAGATTCGGGCCGGCTTAACCGAATCTAGTAGATTATCGAACGGTTCGGTCGCCGGTAACATTTCTAGGTCGGTTCACGAGTGAGCCGAATAGGGGTGTTACAAGTGCACCGAAACGGGTATCCAACATTGTAGAGATTATAATTAATTCTAATGAAGTGTAATAATTAATTTCATGATTATAATTATTTTATCAAATAATTCATTTAAGCAAATTTAATTCTCAACTATAGCATTTGTACGTTGAGAAAAACTTAAACTTCAGATTAGATTGTAATTTACTTGCTAGTTTATTTTAGATTACAATTTAGGTAGATAAAAATCACAAATTTTCGTATTTCTTTACTTTAGATATTTTTGTTTGATAATTTCGACTAAGTAAATAGATAGTCTACGTGGGAATGATACTTTACTCACTACTTTATTATTTGATTACTACCCGTAGCCTTGCCATATACATAAGATTCATATCATTTAATCATGAACGCTAATATAGGTTATTAACTATTGTGGACCGGTTGTGTCGCTACAATAAAACCAACATAAAGTTGCGTGCTCATGTCATAGACGAACAAAGCATGTCATATATACAAAAGCCGGCGTTCATGCTTGCTCTTCCACTAGTCTTCTTCTGGTTTACGTCCTTTTCTACTTTTCTTCATATATCATAGTGATTCTTCTTCCACCTAATTTATAGAAATAAGAAGTTAAAGCAACTATTTACAAGCAGACAATATGGCATACAGACAACTAATTTGTTTGTTTGTCATACTCCTGTCAAGCAGTAAATATTCTTTGATTAATAGCCCATTGTATATTTTTGCTAATACTTGACCAAGCACTTCCAAGGAGCAGAAATGTTTCTCATTTCAAGGGTGGGCTCTTATTATACAGAAGCAATGTAGTGATCATACAGAATGACATTAAGAGACCCAGGGAACACTCCTTATAAGTCACAGGAGCTCCTCTGCTTTGGAACCAACTTTCACAACTGCTACGACTCTTTTCATGAAGGGCGATAATAAGGATAGATTGTGTAGATTGTTTGCACAACAGCAAGAACCAGCAGGAAGAATGCTGCTAGAGCTGATATAAAAGTCCAGGGTGAGCCGAAATAAGTGCTTTTGAACTCTGCCCATTTGACATGAAAACTGTTTCTGTAGTATTCGTTCACCTCATCAAACTGTTGAGCCAAATAACACCTTCCAACATCAAAGATTACCTCTCTTCCCAACTGGTTGAAGAACAAAGCTACATCGTCATCAGTCCCAAAGTAATTCTCAATGATTTTCTCATCAGCTAAGAGGGCAACATCCTTTTCTGTGTCAATGAGACAGTCCATGAAAGTGGCAAAGGCCGTGAAGTAAGTTCCTATATGCCGTCGGGATTGCTCATAAGCTATGCAGTTCTGAAAGAAGGAGCTGACAAAATCATCAATCCTCAATTTTGGGATCTCTAGGACACCACCTTTGAATCTGATCTCTAGGAAGCTCTTGGCTCCGTCCACTGGCTTGAATTCCATCCCAGCTCTCAACAGCTTCGACACACAATGCAAAAGCTTTGCAGAAATGTTGTGATCCACTGGCTCCTTCAGATGTGGAGGAATAAAGGTGGCTCTGAACAGGTCCAAGAGATGGTCACACTCGTCAACAGTAGACCACTCGAGGACCTCAACAGGCCTCTCTGTGGCCCAGCTGAAAAACTTGATGGCAAGAACTTGAAGAGAAAGTTTCATGTGTTCAGCAACATTTGAGAGGTCAAATAACTGTTGAAGGACAAAGAAGGGAAGCTGGTTCTCCAGCCTGAGGAGGTCTCTCATGAGAAAGGGAATCACCCATGGAATGTTGAAGACGGGGTCATGTTTGATCACCATCTCCACATGCTCATCATACCTGAGAAGGAGCTCAACTATGAAGCAACCATCAAGGAGCAACATCTTCACAAATTCCTCATTGTCCAGGCTGGTTATCTCCTCAGAATAACAACCTCTTGCAGGTCCTTCAAGCTTAGCCATGGCTTTGAGGTAACCCTGCAAGTCTGCTCCATTTTCCTGCTCAGACCGAGCTAGGAATGCATCCAGAAAACGCCATTTGTGCTCTTCCATCATGTTCAATCTTCCCTTATGATCATGGTGGTAAGGCCCTATGGAGACTATGTGGGGCTGATATGCCTGGGGATTTATTTCTTTCAGGGTCTGTGGGATTTTAAAAATGCAGAATTTGCTTCCTCCCGCAGTGGTTTTCAATAGCTTGGGCCGATTCTTCCTGCCACCTTCAATAAAGGCCAACAATTTCCGGATGTTTATAGCAGAAGCTTCATACCGGTCTTCACTTTTGTTCATGATTTGGCTCAGAATCCCCTCGCTTGTATCACAAATTTCTCCCATCTTATGTAGAAGATGGATCAAGCAACCACTAGGTCCATCACTTAATAAGCTTAGAGTCACTCTATCGACATTGGCTTTGGATTAACTTCTAAATAAAGAGTCAATTTGGACATCATGCACACGCATTGATCAGAAGCTTGAAATAGTTTAAAATGCAACCGTTGAGCCATAGCCATGCGTATGTTCATAGACACAAGTATTCAGATGTCACATCATGTGGACATATCCAGCACTTTTTTAATGTATTACCTAAAACACTAGAGCTCTACAAATGGGTCAGTATGGATTTTACTTATTTGGCATTGTTCATGTCATATAAAGAACAATATCAAGAGGAGCATATATACATAGTCGGTAAACTTATTATTAGTAAATAAAATTGTACATACGTGGACTCCATGCGGAAACATTTAAAAATAAGCATTGAAGCTATAAGAATGCCATGCACATTACAATAACTACACTAAAATCAATGGTGTAGATGTCATTGGTATATGGGTATTCTTCATAAAATCCTTAAAGTCTTATGTCAGCAAAAGTAAAGAGTTAAATATTTAATTAGGATGCAAATAACTAATAGCCAACTTGTCTTCATTATGCCTGTCAATGATGGCATGCTACTATACATCAATACCAAGGATGTAATTGTTAGACGTTATACAATGGTTTTTCAACAGAAATTATGCTGGCATCAAACAGCATAACAGCTTTACCTTGCTGGTAGCAATTGACAAAAGATTACCCCAGAATTTGTTTCATCATATATGGCAAAAGTAAGCCAGTCAATCGACTTCATATTTATAAACATGCTTCCGTTTGCCACTTATGCATGCCCAACCATCCATCTCCTTGACACTCATACATTCCAAGTACTTTGAGTAGCATTCTTTAATTTCTGGTACCTGCAGGGGCAATAAAGGTCTTAAGGAAGTAAAACACTGGCTAAACAACTAGCAGAAATTTCTTGGAAGTAGTTGTTGATCTTGAATAAATCGTTTATTTGCAATGCCATCATAGAAGTGTAGGTACTCATGATTCATAATAAATTTCAATGGCGTTCTATTTTTATGAAATACATGTGGAACATTGATGTAGCTTTCCTTCTGAACTTAAAACTACCTGCTCGCAGATAATACCAGAAAGGCCAACAATTCCTCCCGGTTTTGCGTAGGAGGTTATTTCATCAACCAAAGCTACTAGAGGATTTAGTAATATATTTGCGATGACAACATCATATTTTCCTTTTTCTTGGTATAATCCCCATCCATTTGTGTTTGGTTTGTCTGAATTTTCGCCTTTGGCTCCACCTGGAGAAAGATCCTTGTCCCTATCAGGGGACAGATACAATTGCATTTTGTCAGGGCGTATGTTATTTAAAGAAGCATTTGTACGAGCAGCAGCGATTGCTTGAGGATCAATGTCTACTCCAATTGAGATAGCAGCACCAAACTGCAGATAAATAAATAACTTATGTCACACAAAACAAAGCAACATCATTTTTCCGAAATGCCAATCCCCCTTACTATAGCAGATAAAAAAACTAATAGATTTGTCCGCAAAACTTCAAACCTAAAAGAGCCAGATGACTGTCATTTGTTTCCCTCATAATACGCATACAGCATTGCATGCTTGTGAGTGCAAATACTCCTCTTCCAAATAGTAAATCCGCAAATCCAACAACAATTTATACCATCTAAAAATCAGATAACACTAAAATAAGCTCTCTATGTCACTTATTTGGTGCCAGTAATGTGTTATGTCCTGATGCTCATCCTACCTTAGCATAAGAGGAAAAATTAAGGGAATGACTAAGAGATATAAGACCGAAATACATGTTCCATTTACTCCGTTCAATCAGGAGCCTAGTCTTCTTCTTTTTGGGATTTTACAGCTAAATGACATTTTATCAAAATAATTCCTCGCATTTCCCTTTTCTGTTGAGGTATTGAATTTTTTAAGGGCCTTAAATACTAGCAACTCTTTCAACTAGCTAAGACACCCTTATTTATTTATTTATTTATTTTAAAAAGCACTAGCTAAGATACTATTTTGAATTCGTTACCTTCAGTGCAGCAATACAAAGAATACCAGACCCTGTTCCATAATCAAAAAAATTCTCTCCTCCATTTATATTTTCGTGTAAAAGAAGTAAACATAGCTTAGTTGTTGGGTGGTCACCAGTTCCAAATGCCAATCCTGGATCAAGAATAATATTTGTCGCCTCGATATCCTGCAATCAACAAGGAAAGAAACATATAGATCCAAAACAATGCAGGAAAATAAGTAGAAAAAGTGAAATTGG
This sequence comes from Piper longum, assembly GCA_032619315.1. Lineage (NCBI taxonomy): Eukaryota > Viridiplantae > Streptophyta > Magnoliopsida > Piperales > Piperaceae > Piper > Piper longum. Next base: position 6,077 of record JAVDBV010088228.1, on the reverse strand, counting down.
CATTAGCTAGATGTTTAATTACATGTGGAAAACAAGCAATCTCAAAGTTGAACATAGCAGCTGAGCTTATACATGCTAGTGCAATATTGCAATGTCAATCCTTGAAAGCATCTACCGCAAAATGGAAGAAGACTTGAGTGTCAATTTCGAAAAAAACATCCTTCATCTGCTTTTCATCTTTAGAAGTTATAAAAGCATTTCACTCAAAAAGGTACCCAACAAACTTTTGAATACGATGCTTGAGATGCTATAGCTTGTGATAACGATGGAAAGTTGCTGAGACGGAAACAGACGAGAAGCACCTTTTCCTATTCTACTTTGTCAGGAAACCTGGGCCCCTGGTAAAACTGTGTGAAGCATTACAAATTACAGACATCCATACAGGCTTCAGGAAAAAGTGAAACTCTCTGTACTCACAAAATGGACTCATACATTCAAATGGAAACAAGTTTGATGGTTTATGTGCCCCCTTATCCAATGCTAAGAAAGAAACAAGAAATTTTAAGAGATATAAGATTATTTCACTGGAAGTGCTCAAGAAGTGAGTGATATATTTTCTTTTAAACCAAATTAATAACACCATTTGTTCAAAGTCATTATTTAGATATTTGAAAAGACAAACACCAATCATAGATAATGGGCTATAATCATACTATGGGAGCTCTCCATGCAGGAATAATCCACAATCCATCAGCTACGTTGATTGGATGAAAAGTTTCCTGCAATTTGAAAAAAAAAAAACTTCAGAGAACAGCAAAGTGTTATTATTCGTTATACCTTCAAAAAAAATACAAAGTTGAATCAGGAAATTCAGCAAATTGACAAAACAATACAGAATTAAAAATGATTTAATTTGTATAACAAGTTTAACTCTGAGGAAACAGTCGAATGAAGGTTGAGCATGTGAAAAATATTATGTTTAATGTTGCATAGGTAAGATTTAAAAAAACCACAAGAGAAGCCAAAAAAAAAGGACCAGGGCTGCTTTCATATTCCAAAGCCTGTATAGAGACCACAGAGTGATGATTGCTTCACAACAACCATTATATCAAGGCAGACAAGTTAGTCATCCATATCAATTGGCGGGATTCACATTAAAATAGAAGTGAATTAAGGTCATCATTAAATTCTGTAAAAGAAACAATCAAACATGAAGATAAATTATCATAAAAGGCTTGGTCAGAACTATAGCATACTAACTTGCAAATTCTTCGCCCAATCAATATCTCTCCCATCAGCAATTTCATAATGAAGCAACTCCGTCAATCCAATTGAGTCTACAGCATTTGATATACATCTACCAACATCTTGATCACTGGTGAAAATAGATGTGATAATGATCTAAAACCAATATCAAGGACATCATCGTCAGCAGTAAGTACTCTGAGATGGATAAGAAAGGCTACATTTTATAAAGTCTCAACAGGAAAACCATTATGATACAATCAACATGGGCATCGCTTGTTATCTCAGCTAGGATAAAGAGAATAATAGTGATTTCGGATCACAGATTGATTCCTTTCACCTTAAATTGATAGGAGACAGAACTTGCATGACAATGTGGCGGCAAGTTTTAGGTATTGAATTACCATTCGCACTAAAATCTTAATCTACTATGAAAAGGAGCACTTAAATTGCTTATCTTAACACTCACATGCATGTGCAAGCATTCTTTTCTCTGATTTACAGGTGGACAAACAATGGGAAAACACTCATTCAGACTTTTCCATTTCGCCAAATACCTCCCTTAACAGATGTTGCAGAAAGTTTTGAAGTAAATATTAAATACCTCCCTTTCCAAATAGCTTGAGCTTTTAGGGTGTGTAGTTATACCATATAAATTGGTATTAGGGTCATCCTTTGTGATTTATCTTCAGAAAGGAGAAAAAGATCAAATGAAAACCATACTGTTATTGTGCACCTTTTCAAACTATAGGATATGGGCTTCACAAGATGACGGTTGCCCAGAATATACGCGATAACTTCACAAGGCAATGCTCGCCTAAAGAACCTTAATTTAGACACCATAGCGAAGCTAGTAATAAAACTGTATGGGAGAAAAAGGAAAGGACATGCTATCGCATTGGACGCTGCAGAATGGTTATAAAGGTTACGTGTTATGATGAGGTTACAGAGCCTCACTTCATCAATAGTCTCATCGCAATCAGTTTCATCCATGCTTGCAGACGTCGCACCAAAACAAAGAAGGGATTCTGAAAGTGTATCCTGCCAAGATATGAGAAGGTGAGAAGCCACAGGAACGACCTAAACAGCACGGACTCTCCTAATTTCAACTTTCAACGAAAAAACACTTAAAAAATTACATAATATCTACAAAAACTAGTATCATTCAATTCCAAAGGTAGCAACAAATTTAGAAAACAAGATCTAGTGAATAGAAACACTGGATTGAAACCAAAGAAACAAACTGAACTAAAACCAAGAACAAAGGAACTAAACGAGATACTCAATGCCCCACTTAACATAGATACTCAAACAACATAAAGCATACGTTCAAACTTTGAATGTATGCTTTATCAACGGAACCCGGATGCAATTTCCCTTAAAGCTGTAAGTCCATCCGCATAAAACATAAATTTGTTCTGAAAAGCGTCTCTAGCATCAAAAGCTAACCTCAGGACCTCACATTGCAGCTTAACTGAAACAAACCACTGGTAGAATCCCACTTTATGCAACAGAGGCAATACCAATATCAACCACTTGCAGAAACAGAACTAGATAGGTACCAAAAATGTCAATTGCAGCAAAACCACACCCCAAAACAAGCAAAATATTCCCACAACGCGCCACAAAACTTGCAAAATAATCGCTTTTTGCATCGAAGACAATATCAAAACTAGAAAGACTCGAAAAATGCCACCTGCATCAAAAGCTACAGCTCAAATTAAGAAAAATGCAACTAAGATATGACAACCCACTAGCAAAATGATCACTGTACATCGAATACAATATTGAGGCTAGAAAGCCCCAAACAAGTCACTTGCAGCAAAAGCTACAATCCAAAAACAATCAAAATACAACTAACATGAAACAAACTACTCGAAAAATGATCACTTTCTACAACAAACAAAACGCAAAACTTATTCTTTTAGCTCTAAAGCCACTGGACCAAATAGTAAAGAGGAGAAGCAAGTACGGCGGCATTCTTGGGACAGCCGATGCGAACAGTGTAGTATGGAGGTGGGCCGGTGGTTGAGGAGGAGGAAGATGTCCGGCGGGCGGCGGCGGCTGCGGCGGCGGGACGGCGGAGGAGGCGGCAAGCCGGCAGGCGGAGGGAAGAGCAAAGGCCAGCTCCCGCCACCATTATCCTTTCTTCCTTTTGCTCGATTGTTCGTGGACAGTATAAGGGGCGCGTTAAATCCGGACATCGCTTATTTCGGACATGTGAATTTTTTTTCAAATTAATATCAGCTTTCATGTCACAGATGAAATAACCTGACCTGCTTTGAACTTTTGATTTGGACAAATGTAATTTCGTTAAGTTTCAAAAAATATAAACTTTATGATTTAGCTAAAATTGGCATCTTAACCTTGAGCTGATGCTAATCTAACTCATCTAATTGATTTACACTTACTAGGAGCTTTTTATCAAAAAAAAAAGGAAAAGTTTTTGAGGTTACTATGTTGTAGAAAATTGAGTATAATTGTAAGAAAATAAAAAAATTATTATAACGACAATATTACTCCTTATTTTTTAATTTTTTTAAAAAAATAACCTAGCCACTGTCCTTAACTGCTGGGCCAAAGCCCTAGGCTAGATTAAACCACAAGTGGCTAGATTTTGTCTTTCTTAACATCATTATAAAAAAAATTAAATACTTAGAACAAACTTAGGCCACGAGTAGGAGCGGCCTCACACTATCTTTTAAAAAATAAATAAACACTTGGCCTCCATTGCAATTGGTCCATTGGTGGCTAGATCTAGCTACCCTTAACTATTTTTTTTTTGTAAGTCAGATACTTGACTGCCCTATGGTAAGATCCAACTGCCCTTTGCCTAGGGGTGGCCAAGTCTGGCCACCCCCCTATATATAAAAATATATATTTTTATAATTTTGATGGAATTTATTTTAATTTTATGTCAAAATATTTTAGACAATTCGTATTTTTCTCCCTTTTTTACAATTAGGCTTACTTTTCATACAACATGATAATATCAAAAAATATTATCAATTTCCGGTAAAACACTTAACTTATATTATTTTCTAATAGATTATTGCAATTTAATCTCATCAAATATGTAAAAAGAGTTTTTTACTAAAAATATAACATAATTTTAATATTACCATGTGGTTGGAGAATAAATATAAAAAAAAGAAAAATTTTTATTATAATGATAAAATTGTCATTGGGCCGCTTTTATAATAAAGTAACAAATTAAAACAACCCAACTTGGTCGTCCCTTGGTCACCCGGCAAGGGAGGCTAGATTAGGCCACCCAGAGGCCGGACCTGTTGCTCTAGCCTCAAGTAGCCAAGTCCGGCCATAGTTGACTAAACTGTTGCCTTTATTTTTTTAAAAAAATATTAAATTTAATCCATAGGGCATACATTTTAAATAATTTATATTTTCCCTTTTTTTATTATTATGCCTGATTTTTTCCTCTAATAATATAATCAAAGGTTGTCCCTCTTTTTTATAAAATGCTCGTGTAATAATGATATAAAGCAAAACAAATATATAAATTATTAATTTAGTACATGAATGCCATTTTTTTAGTTATATTGCGTTTACATGTTTTAACAATTATAAAAAATATGGAAAATGGGCATAAATTTGGAACAGCTTTTACTTGGTAACATAATTTCTAGAAAGTTATTGATTTAGTAACCTCACTCTCACGCCCCTTGCCATTTGGGAGAGCTAACACAAATTCATAATTTAGCCTAAACATATTTAAACTATATATATATACATATATATATATATATATATATTTAAATTTGTCAGGACATCGAACCGCATATCTTCAAAGCTCATATTTTCGTCCAACTTAAATTTGGGGGAGTATAACAAATATAAATATTGAACTTAATTTACTAATTTTGTATACAGGTTGAGATCAATGTCATATAAACGGAATGGTTCGATGTTACATCACATTTTTATAAGGCTAATGATAATTGCTAGGGACGTTATTTATTTTTATTACGTATAATTAAAAACTGTTTTTAACTTACAATAATTACCATAAAATTACTAATATTATTAATTTCATCATTAAAAAACATCATTAATCTTTTATAAACCTAATCCCATACTCGAGCCGCACCCCCTTCACCGTCCCCCCTTGCAAGTGCCTGTCGCTGGAGCCCACCCACCATCAGAGCCTGTGGCCGTCAGTGCTTGCCTTGTTATTGGTCGGCCTCGTAGTTGGTTCTTTAATTAGTTTTTTACTAAAAATATAACATAATTTTAATATTACCATGTGGTTGGAGAATAAATATAAAAAAAAAGAAGAATTATTATTATAATGATAAAATTGTCATTGGGCCGGTTTTATAATAAAGTAACAAATTAAAACAACCCAATTTGGTCGTCCTTTGGTCACCAGTCAAGGGAGGATAGATTAGGCCACCTACAGGCTGTACTTGCTGCTCTAGCCTCAAAGTAGCCAAGTCCGATCATAGTTGACTAAACCGCTGCCTTTATTTTTTTTAAAAAAAATATGAAATTTAATCATGAGGGCATACATTTAAATAATTTATATTTTCCCTTTTTTATTATGCCTGATTTTTTCCTCTAATAATATAATCAAAGGTTGTCCATCTTTTTTATAAAATGCCCGTGTAATAATGATATAAAGCAAAACAAATATATAAATTATTAATTTAGTACATGAATGCCATTTTTTTAGTTATATTGCGTTTACATGTTGTAACAATTATAAAAAATATGGAAAATAGGCATAAATTTGGAACAGCTTTTACTTGGTAACATAATTTCTAGAAAGTTATTGATTTAGTAGCCTCACTCTCACGCCCCTTGCCATTTGGGAAAGCTAGCCGAAACATATTTAAATTATATATATATATATGTATATATATATATATATG
>JAVDBV010088227.1:0-27566 GCA_032619315.1 Piper longum | reverse complement strand
CCCCCCCCCCCCCCCCCCCCCCCCCCCCCCCCCCCCCCCCCCCCCCCCCCCCCCCCCCCCCCGCTAAATTTTTCTTGCATTTGTTTGTCTGTGCGCCAAAGACTAACATAGGAGAGGGAATTGCTTTTGCATGCAGGCTTTGATGAGTGAATGTTCTTTCTGTGTTGTTAACTGTTTGAGTTGTTTTACTAACATAAGAGAAGGAAATGATTTCAGAGCTTGAATATATTACAGATAATATTTAAAGTTTTGCCAGTATTTCAGGAACAACTCAGGCGAATACTGCGTGTCAGACATCTCTGTTTGATTGGTCAAGATCCACATCGCTGGCCAGAACTCTCTCTCCAAGGGTGTTGGAAAATCAGATAGATCCTAAGAAGGTCCCAAATAGTTAAACTTTCTCAATGCCATGTCATAAATTCCATTACTTGTATTTTGTATTAGTCATAAACATCTTGATCTTTCCTTCAACTGCTGCCTTCTTTTATTGACTAACATTCAACTTCTAACCATAAGTACATCTTCGCAGACATTTGGTGTGGTCACTACTGTTGAAATTAATTAATACATATGAGGTTTTCTTTATTTTTTTTTTGTGTTTTGTTTTACGTTACTGATTAGTTGCATTTAATCTGCAGGAATTAGAAAAAAGTCTTAAAGCTACTAGTGAAGACTTTAATTATGTCCAATACAAAGTTGATTGTAGATCCAATGCTTTCGTTTGTGACTACGGTTTACTGATCTTTAGTTCTCTTCCTTCCTTTTTTCAAGATATTATCTCAGCGTCATTTTGCCTCTGATATAGGATCATTTATTGTAGTTGACAGCCATTAAAGCTGCTTTGTCCTCTGGTACTCAAAATTCAAAGGTAGATTCTGTCTTGACAAAACCTCTAAGAAGCCAACCATATGCTTCTCCGGAAAAAGTGGCTGAGCTTGTTCAGAAGGTATATTACATTCGTATGCCTTTTTTACTTGTACTTTCTGGAGGATGCTAGGAGTTAGTTTTCCTTGAAACTGTTCTAATCTTATACATGCAAGCTGAAGGAAACTTCCTCTGCTTTCTAATGAGAAAATTTGTCCTTTTCTATCTAGATTGCAAAAATCTTTATTTGCTGAAGGTCTAGGATTCCGACCTCAATTATTTGACAATGGTGGATGATAAAAATGATTATATTGATGTTGTTTACATTGAGCAAAGAAAATACTAATTGAACTTTTACTTTTCTTTCCATGTGCGGTTTATTGTTTATATAGACAAGGAATCATGATGTAAGTGATTGTCATGCACAAAATGTTGGTTTTAATGGTTTGATGTTTTCACTAACAAGTTAGTCCTCATTTCATCATTCACCTCGATATTCATCTGTAAGTTATTTTGTTTTCACGTCTATTTTTTGTGGCTCATATTAACAGGCTGACAGCGCCATAAATGATGAGCTGCCAAAAAAGTGATTACCAAAATGAAGTTATACCTTCAAAATTCATCGACACGGACAATTTTGTTTAAGCCAATCAAGTAGGTCACGAATGTGAAATTTTGTTTCCAAATTGTAGATGAATAGCTAGGATGGGGCCTAGCTCACAGTATCAATAGAACTTTATATAAAGTTTACTTTTTATGACAGGGGAACTTGAAAAACTGAACATTAGGGTCACCTACACAAGTAAAAAGTAGGATTTTGAAGAGAGTAATTAGTGTTGATTAAAGAAGCAGGTTGAAAATGAGCTTGTGAATGGTGTTGTCTATTAAATCTCTTTAAGTATTGTCTGATGTAACTGTTTCCTGTTTTCATTCAACATATGACAATGATATATTTAGTTTATTTTGTTTGATTTGAGCATTTTTATTTTTCTGTTGTGTGGCTTTATATATCGTAGTGTTTCAGTCTGCTGGAAATATTCATGAGCGTGCATGTGCCTTCTCACACCTATTTTCTCATTTTTGTGGATATCATGCCCTTTGGATCTAAGAAAAACTAAAATGCCTTAACTGTATGCTACTTTACTTTTACTTCTTGGAAGCTGTGAATTTTGAGTCCTAGATAGGAGCAGTTTTAAAAATATAACTCTCATTTGCAGGACAAATATTGTGGAGGCTCATTTTCAAGTGCAAACGCTAATAAAATCAGAATATAATGAAGAAAAAATACAGAGCATCGGCATGAAAACGATACAGGTATTGCAGTCTCAACTTGACGGCCTGTTGTAAGAAGCCGTATGCTCTTCGTACCCTTTTCTCGTGTTGGATAGCATCCCTGCATTGTCTTCTTCAGTTTTGCTTGCCAGTAGAAATGTAAGTGCCCAACAGACTACGATTTGCAATCAATTCAAGTTCATTTAAGTGTACGGGAAAGTAATTGTAAAAATGCGTTTGTCAGATATCTCAGGAACTTGATTACTATGATTAATCTCGAGGCTAAAAATGTAAGTTCCCCCCCCTCCGCTAATTTCATTGGATATTTACAAACTGGTAACAAGGGCAAGGTAATCCGGACGTTGTCTCGAACTTATTACACGGGAGTTCAATTATCTTCTTGTCCCTTACCTATTCAAACTAATGGCATTGGCAGCAACGTGTGCAGTGTCTTGAATCGCAAATTTGGTCAACACGAGGAGCTACACAATTTCTTAATTGTATGTTGCAACTGGCTTGGAAAGCTTTCGTCATTTTTCTTTTGTTTTTGTTTTTTTTTTTTTGTTTACAGGTTGTTGGTTGTAAGAGCCATAATTTTAATTATCATATCGTACCTTCGTGTTGTATGTGTAAAACTCATGACCCAAGGCAAGATTTTATAGTCATAATCGGTCGATTCAATCGTTATTTTTTAGTCGAGTTAATTTCAGGACATGCGTACTGAGTTAACCACAAAGGTTATGTATATTTAAGTATATGATGATAACGTCAACAAGATAATAGCATAATGGGCTATTAAAATACATGAGTATGCCTAGATTTTTATTTTATTTTATTTAGTATTAGATCGTAGGATTATTTTTAGGTCAAATAACGTATTTGGACGCCATACGGGGTAGTTTGATGGGTTATTAGTTATAGAGATATCATTATAATATTATGATTTATATTATATTTTATGAGATTTTTTTCTTATTTTTTTGATTTTTTTAGGATTATTACGAATTAGTTATTATTTTTAACTCGAGTCAAATTTGAATCAAAATTTATTTACGAGACTATCCCCTAGACTCACCTCAACCTTCTCCTCCCCCAAAACCCAATGTTGCCCCCGCCGCTGACGCCACCTTCAGTCGCTGCACTTTCACCGATCAATGCAATTGAGCTCGTCGTGTCATCGTCGTGCCGTCCAAAGTGCCCTTAGCCACCGCCTAGTCTCCACGACATAGGGAGCCGCACCCTAGCGCCGCCCGTCCTGATGCCATTTCGTCATCGTACATGTCGTTCCACCGTTGTCGTGCTGCCTACACTACCCCCTTCAACCCCCGACCATTTCCCTCATACTCAGCGTCGCTGCTAAGACCGATCGAGGCTCGATTGTACAAGCCAACTAACCTCGATCAACTCGTCACCACCGCCAGGCATTTTCACCGCCATTGCCATCCTCACAACCACCACCATTGTGTTGAGCTCACTGAGCTATTGCAGACCCATAGCTCCGATTTCTTCGTCGAAAAAGTCGCTCAAAATTTATTGAAAAATCACAAGGAAGCTGCCATAAAATTGGATTCACTAAAATTCGTTGGATCCTCTGTCGAATTCTTCCAGCCGAATCTGATTAAACTTCTGATGTCGCCATATGCAGAATTTGAGTCTTAAGCCACATAACATAACCCTAGCCATCGTCGATTGCCGAAGATAAGAGGTATAATTAACGCCGACTTAATTTATTAAAGGTAATAATTATTAGTACAACATACTATGATAGATGAATTGATGTATTCGCTATTTTATTGTAAATAAAAACATGAATTTCTTGATTGAATTGTATTAAAACGAATGTTAAAGAACTAATTAGGTAAGCTAAGTAATTAGCGCAATCTAATTCAACGTAGCGTAGGAAATTTTATTTGATTGATGTATATATGTTATAGGATGTGTGAATGTATCATGAGTGTGCATTGGCTTTTAGTTTGATGTGTAGGTTCAAAGTAAGAGCTCGCCGCTTAGGCATGAGAACACTCTCGGAGCTTTTGTCAGGCCTATTTATGACTCATTCCCCATTTTACGTTATATTCCATTGTATGTTTATTTTATTACTTGTACAACGGGTTAAATGACATTTTATCGAATCCCACTTAACCTAGGCCATTTAATCTTACCCTCAAGAATGAGATCTCTCAAGTTTGATTTTGAAAATAAGATCCATCATAATTTGCCTTAAAATAAATCCCTTGTCGGACTTATATATAATTTTATCATGCTTCAATAAGATAAGAGATGAGAAAATTGACTTATAAGTACAATGAGTAGACCAGGCAAAGCGATCACTGGATTAGTGAGAAGGTTGTTCCATTCTCAAGAGATCCTGGCAACTCCTGTTTTTGAGTTCCACACAGTCGGAGAAATGTAGAGGTTTACAAGTATTATTTAGTATAACACACATCCGGACTTGTGGTTCAAAGGATATTAAAGGTGACAGCTATTCAGCTTTCGTGCTCAAGGTCAGGAAAATTATGGAAGAAAGAAGAGGGCTTAGGATATATTAGTAGCCCCAATGGACCAAAAAAATGAGAAATGTTGAGTTAGGCATCAGAGCAGTTAGTTTGGGATGCTATCAAGTCTGCATCCCAGCGGCTCATCAGTAGAAGCCCTTACAAGTATTCACGAGAAGTATATAAATATTTTTTTCAAAATGAGAGTCAGTTCTCATTTGCCAATTTGCTATGTAGTTATATTTTTTTATCAATAACACTCGTTACTAATGTTTCTTTTATATATATATGTAGGTAAGGACTAAATACTAAATACACCGACTTGGACAAAGAAGCAATGACCTATCTTGCACACAAGCACACTTGCACACTGAAAGAATGTTTGTTTTGGCTGTTTAAATTGTTTTGTTATGTTATTATGAGAATAAAATTTTTATAATGAAATTGTTTGATGTAAAAGACGATATGATGAAGATTTTAGTAAATAAATATGGATAGTGATAAAATGATTTGAAATATATATTAGTGTGTAGATTGAATGATAAGGGTAGAAATGAATATTTGCGTGTAGGTTGAAACCCAAAATATAGAGAAGATTTTGATGTGGCTTGTGGAAAATATGGTCCAATGAATGTATATGAATTTATGAATTTATACATATTAATTTGATAGAGTGACCCCTAATTGCATTTTTAGGAGAGACTCTGCTATTTTATTTCAATTTTTTATTGATTTTATTATAATTATTTTGGTATATAAACTAGTTGGCATGTCATCTATGTAGTAGCATATTAGGGTTCCGTGTATTTATCAATGGATAATGATTAGTATCTTCCATCTTAAAACGCTGAGAGTAGATCTATTTATGTTAAGTTCGAGTTAGCTTTCTTAATAGGGACCCGTGACATTCTGGTTCGGTTCACAAGTGAACCAGATTCGGGGTGTGACAATATCCGATATATTGTGTCTCGTCTTCAAATTGAATGCATTCTAAGGCTTTCAGCCATTTTAATCCGTATTCGGTTTTTTAATATGAAATTTTCACAAAATTTATTTTTTGAAATTGTAATACTTCAATCAGTTTTAAATAAAATAATAATGATAAAATATATTTTTAATATTTAATAAAATACTTTTTTAGAATTTTATAATCTGATCAAACCTAGTTGGACTAGTGGAACTATATATACCCAATATTGACCCTAAATTCAGTATACTAAACGGCATAATATTTAAAATTATAGTAAGACTTTATTATCATATTAACTGCCTGTATTTGATCTGAACCAGTAAAGGTAAATTCAATTTATATCTTATCTGATCCAAAGTTAATGTGACTAATAAATTAAAAATATTTTCATATTAACTTTATTTACCTCATTTATTACTGATATGAACTTGTAAATTTGAATTCAATTCATATCCTTAATATTTGTTTAAAGGCAATTAAATTGAATCTTGTGAGTAGAAAGTTAAAATTTTGAGTTAGTCGGCTGAATTAGAACAAACCGGTTAGAACGGCCCTCTTACATTTTTGTCCTTTGCGGCTATCCTTTTTAATTCCCAGGCAAGAGTATGGTCCATTTGATATATTAAGGTCCAGTTAATTGTCTGAAGAGACATTTGATTCCTTGTACGGAAAACTATATATTAAACATTTTGTAAACTAAATAAATTGAGAGATACTAATGTTTGGGCTCAGTTTCTAATTTAAGCCTAAAATAAGACTAAAATTGGCCTTGGTCTGTTTATTCTTTTGCTAAGGAGTATCAATTAATTGTCAATGTAATTTCTTGCAATAATATCCTGCATGGTTACAAGTGCGACTGAAGGATACATATATATCGCATAATTGCCTTTTTATGATCTTGGGAACTCCAAAGAAGATGCCCGGAAAGAAAAAAAAATCAAAGAAGATGACAATACATTGGGATAGCTCCAAATAGGATGTGAGATACTTCATTCCAATCAATAAACTTGTGCATATCTGCTTTCTGAGCTCGAATTCAGAAAACCACTTTTCCAGGGGCAATCTATGCACGAATTAGCCAAGTCTACTGCCACTCCACATGGTTCTCCTGCTTTCAATGTCTGCAAAAGTGAAGACTTTTGAGTTCACAAGAGTGGGGGACGGTGTGTCACTTTGAGAAACTGTTTGTTAATTTTTACCAAAACATGTTTGCTGAAGGAAGAAACTGCTTGGTAAATGTACTAACAAAGATTGACGAGTCATCGTGTCCAAAGTATGAACATCCCCAGACAGTTCTCGGTAAAATGATGATCATTTTCAACTTTTGATGACCATCTAAAAAATTTTATATGTTTCTGCAGGGTATACAGGTACAAGATATGTCTACAGGCTTCTGCTTGTTTCTCATCTTTTGGGCTTGTCCAGAGGCTCTTTGTATCTGCTGTGCGTGCTGCAACTGGGCTGTTGCTCTCAATTCTTCGGCTTTCCTGTGAACTGTGGCCATCTTTTTCATCAGTTTCTCTTCTAAATCTGACCTCATCTTTTGTATCTTCACCTGCAAATTACGACATCATCAAACACATCTCCTTCTAAATGCTATCAATCCAATCTAGAAGGAACAGCTAGCTAGCTTTGAACTCTCCCAGGAAAAATTTAGAATACAAATTTCAACATATTCGATGACAAGCATCGTTGAGACAAATCTACAACTGTCCATTTAGTCAGTTCAACTGGGCTTTTATAATAGAACCACCAGTTGTATTTAGTATGCACGGATTTTTTTAACACCAAGTCAACAATAGAGGTGATAGTCAAAAAGAAAGAGTTCAAAAGCAAACAGGTTTGCGTGAGAAAACAAATTGAATCACAAACTACGATACAGAGCTCGGGGCTCGAAGGGAGGTGTTCGGGTGGACAAGTACAATGCCAAACTATAACTAAATTACATATTAGAGTCTTTGAACTCATAAGCAGGTAGCAGAAATACTACAAGTGTTCTTCGGTTCAACTCAAAGGGAACCATGTGAAACCACCGATCTTTTCCACGTCTCTGTTCTCACCAACCAGGACAAGAAGTCCTATAGTTTTTTATTGCATCTGTTATTCAAATATATGCAGTCTCCAAGAACATAGAGAAAATTATATTAAATAGACGTGGATACCTTGGTTTTCATTTACCAAGAATGACAGAAAGAAAAGCGTAGCCTATGAGATAATCAAACTTAATTTAGCTTGTACTTAAACACCAAGTTGGAGGTGAAGATTATGCTTTAGATGTATATACTGGCTCTGTGATGGAGGTAGGTAACAATCTTTCCCACCAAAACAAAGTTGTGAAATTTAGCCAATTCAGAGACCAGATCAAACTGAAATAAAGCCCATGGAAAATTGTGTTTATACAAAAACATAAGCAGAATATTAATGAAAAAATGTAGAACAGTGCTGTATCTGGTACATACTTTAAAATTAACTGACAACAAGATAGTGACTAACCTCAAGTTTTCTAGACTCGGCTTCAGCTTTTGCACTTTGCAGGTTCACCCAAGCTTGAATTTTTGCTTCTTCTCTTTGATACCTAACCATAAACAAACAGGAAAATGAAAACAACATGCATGATACAACTTGCAAGAACATTTTACATCAAGAACTTTCAAGAGTGAAGACGTTCTATAGTGATATTGAGTAGGAAAACGGTTAACATTGTTGAACTCCTCACCTGATACAGGATTTGGTCTTCTCTTCCTCTTCCCATGTAGAGACTGCAGACACTCCAACGCTCTTCCCTCCACAAGCCATCTCAAAATGCCGCAAGCTCTTCGACACCTCCTCTTCCTCCTCTTCTCTGGAGCTCCATTTAGACACCAAGGAATCAAATTGGGTCTCAAGCTTTGCCAAATGAAGATCATGAAGTTCGGCAATATCTAATCCTGTCTTGCAAACCACCAAAGGACCAGACACACATGTTGGTGTATTGTGCCTAGCGGGAGAAGAGCTCTTGTATGAAACATGGCACCTGGTGGAACTTGTGCTTCCCGGGTTTGTGAATTCAGTCCCAACATCTCTGTGCCCAACCTTATTTACCATTCCAGTTGCAGCATTTTTCATGGGCATCTGGCAGATGGAGTGATCAAACAAAAATCCTTCTTTGGTTGATTCACAGTATTTGTCTGGCGTAGTTGCATAAATAATAGAAAGTCTTCCGGTTACAATGTAGCACAGACCACAAACAAGCAGAAAATTATGAAGAAGAAGAGCGTGCGTAATATTAAATCCACCAAAATGTGCTGCAATAACGACTCATGGGTAACTCCAACATGAAAGTATCGGATTTAACATGTTGTTTAGTGAGTGGTAGACAAATTGAAAACAAAGAAGAAAATCAAAGATAAAGATTAACAGACTTGAAAGGTATGTGTTTCATATATAGGAATAGAAGAGAAGAATATGGCAGTGAAAAGATAGGAGTAACGTCTCTAAAGCCTCACCTTTCAAGAACATACTTGATGGGGAGGCACAGAAAGCTGAGTCGGTAGAACTCAAGAACAAGGATTCGTCGAAGCTTGTCACCAACAAGTCTGCAACTTTATCCTCTGCAACTGATAGTCTCTCCTTAAAGGCATCACCTTTGCGCGGGAAAACACCATTTTGCTTACAACCTTTGGAAGATATCTGTTGTTTCACATCTTGTGCAGGGGATTCACGGCAGGAGCTGCTTATGAGCCATTTCTCTGCGTCCTCCCACTTGGAAGGGACAGACTTCTTCTGATTTCCAACGTTAAATGTGAAAACAGGTCTGCCGGGGGTGGGCGGTGCTTGTTCCAACCTCTTCGGATGAGAGATATTGATCAAACTGTTGTGATCTAGCCTCCTCGGAGTGGATGCTTCAACCAATGTTCCCACTTCGCAGCTGCCCATCTTCGACGGGTAAGCAGCGACGAATTCAGAAGTTTCTCTGAGATTGAGCTCGCAAAGTGGGTCAGCAAAAGCACCTGCAAATGGGTTGTCTTTCTTCTTGTTGTTATAGAAGCGAACATACCCAGTAAAGATGAATCCAATATTGCAATTAGCAAGCAAGAGACTAACTTGAAAGTGAGAATCCAATATTGCAAAAAACAGCAGCACTACATACTCTGTTAGAATGAAGATATGATAAAGATGTCTTTGCCTCCATGACTACAAACTTGGAGCAATGGAAGATCATCAAAGGGTTGAGTTTGAGAAGGAAACCTCACTTTAGCTGCTCCACTGCAAACTGCGACAGCTTGAATAGCATTATATTCCAAAAATGACAGAGCAACAGCAGTTGCATTATTATGGACAGTAAAGCACTAGAGGTGGGCTTACCTATACGAGTCAAAGAAAGCAGATCAGAGACAGAGTTATATGAAACGAGCCTGAATGCAGGTTGCAAGCTCCACATGGCTAGATGGCTTGCTGCCTGCAATCTACCGAATCGGTGCAAAGATGAAGCGTCATTTCTGGTTTTATGGGGAAGGAGGGAGAAGATGAAAAGATGAACAAAACAAAAAGACCAGTAGGGAGGTGTAGCTGGTGTACAATACAACATATGTATATATATCATATGTTTTCTTATATTGATATAGACGCGGGGAAGACGAAAATGAGAAGGAAGTGTAATAGTTTAGATCGTGGATGTATATATAGAGTATATATACGGGAGTAGGGGTGTAAGCAAAGCCCGTACTCAGAGTTTTTATATTCGGCTCTATTTAAATTTATATTTATTAATTTTATGTTCAAAATAATATTTGGTTTAAAATGAATAATTCGTTAAACAAAGAATAAAACTTGATCATGTTCGACTTAGTTTGAATTGAAACTCTAAAAAAATACTCAGTTCGACTTTATTTATTAATATTATTGAACTCATATTAAATTTATATAGTGTTAAATTTTTTTTTGATTTTATGTAAGTTAATTATTTTATATTTATTTAAGATAATTTATATATATATATATATTAATAAATTTAATTATAAGTAATTATTTATTTATATACTATATAATAGCAACACGGGGAGATAGTTTAGATGAGAAATTTTTACATTAGTTACTTAAAGGTTGTGGATTATAAAATACTTTTAATTTTATAATCAGGCTGAAAACAGCATTTCAAATTCAAAAAAAACCATACGTCGACGTCGATCGCAATTGAGAGAAAAGTCTATTTCACTTCAGCCCATGCACATGCATGAAGACAAAGAACAGCTGCGCATGTTTTCCTTGCTTTGGAAAGAAAAACCAAGTGTGGTTTCCCATTTCGTTTAGCTGTTCTTAAGTCTTTATCTAATAATGGGAGTTTAAAATCATTGGAGTGAAAAATATATCAGTCATCTTCACAACCTTGCTTAATTTTAGAAAATTAGTGTTAGCAATAACAGTTGGATTACAAGAATAATTGGATGACGATAACAAAGGGCCTCCTCTGTGTCCGTAAACTGTCTGGGTCACAATCTTAACAAATGGATGTTAAACTAATGGAGAGAGTGTGCTGACATAAAATGTACCGGCTCCTTGGAATTTAGTTTATCCATTTCATCTTCAAAGGCCTCTTCTATATCCATAGGCTGTGTCGTTTCCTGGAATTGAAATCGATTTCAAATTCGAATGAAACAAAGAAATTCGACACACCCAACTCGATATTAGATTGGTATGAAACGATGTTAAAAGATGAGATAAGATACTTGATTTTGGTGGATTTTAGAAGTGGGGTGCTGAATATTGCAGGCTGCTTGTATATGTCAATACAACCGAAAACATCTCCATTTTATCTGCAATGCCTAGGAACGTTGTTATACTCCTTGATCCTATTTTAGAATCTAAGAGATGGGTTGATGGAGAAAGAGGAGTTAACCTGGATGGCGAGAGTAGACTTGTAGTTGAGCCCTCTTCCACTCTATCCACTGCCAATTTGAAGCAGAAAAGCAAAAGAAGAGCAGATTTGTTTACCACGTTCAATTTTCATCTCTCTGGAGTGTGCATATCTCTTTAAATTCCGAAAGGAACAAAAATTAAGAAACGTCAATCATGAACAGCTGCAATGTCATACATGTTACGAAGCACTCGCTACAGAATCTAAGAAGATTTGAATTGGTTGTAAATCCAGTGTAAAGGAGCTATTATTCCTAGCAGTGATAAATTTAATAGGAGCAATTCACAATTACCATTAATCTTCATTCCTCCTCGAGCCAACATTCCTAATAAGACTTCTTATTAAGACTATCATTAATCTTCATTCCTCCTTGAGCCAACATTCCTAATAAGACTTCTTGTTAAGACTAACCGGGAACCTCTATGTTGGCTATATTTTTGGGCGAGAGCATGGGTATGAAAATTATTCAGATTAGGATCAATCATCAAACGATTCCCAGCAAACCGAGGTCAAGGACTGTCCCAGTTGACACAGAAATCTTGATGAGAAGCTCGTCGTCAACATTTACATGTGCCCATCATCTCCCGCCTCCCAGACTCTGCATACTCCCAACTACAACTATACAACCATACATCATTGTCTCCTTCCACAATAGTCGCTGACTCGATGCTACTGGACTAGGTAAATTTACTATTTTATGGCTTGCAATCCGAGGCAGTTGCCATTTGCCAAGCACCATTGATGACATAAAGTTTGTCTCATCCATCAGAAAGTGTTTCAAGGTCAAATTTAAAGCCAGAGAGGATGCAGTTATTTTTTATTTTTACAAAAAAATGTTCCAAAATAACAAAGGAAGATTGCACAATAAAGGGCAAGCATTTACCAGTTCAAACTTCAAATGTAAAAAACAATCAAATTTCCCATCCCCCATTGATCTTCAAGACGAGAATGGAGTCAGCAGACAAGCTTGAAAGTAAGATCTAGGTGCCAAACAATTTTTTATTGCAATAGAACTAGTCTTGTAATTTTACTGTAATGGAAATATCGTAAGGTTCTATCATTCACGTCAGCTGTCGAGCAACTAGTTACAGCGATGAGAAAAAGCCACTTCATTGTACACTGACCTGGACGTGGGGCTGTGAGAATTACATGCCTGCTACATACGGCCAGCTGCACTATCTGAAATAACTATTTAAATATTCACAATTCTTCCTCCATTACACTGTCCGCGGCTGTAGGGATATGTCAATCTCTGTTTTGTTTACGCTTCAACACACATAGATCCTGATCCCTAAAATATTACTTGATCAAAAAAGTAAAGCATCCCATCTTTTTTCTCATAGATATGAGTCCGGTAGACATTGTCATTCAGAATCCATTTTTCGTGCTTGATCAACATAGGGTTTGATCTTAAGCCATAACAGGCATACATCTGAAGACTGATACACTGACATCATCATCAGTATCAACAACCAATTCAAAGCCTCATGCCTTGCAAACAAACTTATTAAACTGCAGACTTCACAAGGAAAGAACAGCCTTCATCAGACATAAAAACTTCAATTACAATTGGTATTCCCAGGCAGTAACAGAATGTCAAGCACCTCGAGTCGTAGGCTTCAGGGGTGAAATACTTCTTTTCCCTGAATTAAGATTCACCAATGCAATACAGTTCTTTATTTACCCTCGAGCTCATAATGTCCTTTTGTCAGTTTCACTATCAGAAATTCAGAACCTTAAATTGCATCATTAGTAGTCACTTCTGCTTGAACAAATACTCATCTTTAACCATGCTCGAAAATATTATTCTGCATTCCCATTTCTGGCACTTCATTTGGGAGCTCATCAGTAAACAACATGCTCCCACGATAGCTTGTTTCTGCAAGTTTGTTCCCCGCCAAGTAACCACCAGGTAAGAGCTTCGGCTCCATGGATGCTACTCGTGCACTTTGAAAAGGACATTAGGTTTTCTCTTTAATAAGTTGACGGCAAGAATCCTTTGCAGCTATGAGACAGATTGACATTTCATGATCTTCACATATCTCACGCTCGGCAAGGTCCAATGATGCCAACCCAGAGAAAGATTTCCACCATGGGCGTTTACACTTGTTTGATGCACTGATAAAGCAGCTAATACGTGCTGCACCCTTTTCAAGAAATAGGTATCCCCAAATGAGATTTTTTATATGGATGATTTCCAAATCCTAAATAAAATGATCTTATAGAGCTGCATGCAACTAAAAGAAAATGAAAAAAAAAAGAAGGAAAGAGAAAAAAATCTACTTAGATAAAGTAAAAAATTTGATAAGTTTCCTAACTAATTATATGCGTGACAACGCCTAAGGAATCAAATTTAAGCAAGATATTGATGCCAACAGTGGAATGAAGGTAAGAACAGAACTCAATTTCTTTGGTGCGTTTCTACTTATATACAAAAGGACAAGGAGTAAAATCCACGCCTTTGGGAATGAAAATACGAGATTTTATAGATTAAGTACTTTCATCATATGAATAAACCCTACCAGTTATATGACAAATAGAACTTGAATAAAGCAACAACAAACAATATCAAAGTTAAAGAGCCCTCACAAATTAGGATGCTGAAAATTCATATCATCACAAAGGAAGTAAAAAGCAACTCAACCATAGTCATAGACCATGGAAGCTAATACAAGGCGCCGATTTTTGTAATGTATGTTGGCCAAAAGGACTAATAACCGATCATTTCCCCTCCAAACAATAAAAAACATGGCTTTCACAATGGATACCATCAGGCATCAAATGTGGTGCACTCTCCATCATAGCTGCTAATACTCCGCAGCCATGGGCTGGTTTTTTGTGCGCATCGATTTATCTGCGCAACTGATTTAACTTACTGCTTGAAAATTCTAAAATCAAGCAGCTCGGCCAGCTGCGACGTAACAACTTCCATGGCACTGAGACACTGCCATAGACAACTCGAATTCAAAAAAGAAAAAAATTGCAAATCGACTTAAAAGTTAAAAAAGATCAAGATTCGAATAAAAAATAAAATAAAACCCGAAACAATGTGGCAATAAAAATAAGTCAAGAACAAGGCCTTCAGGGTGGTGTTTAATAATTCATCCGTTGTACAGCACCATCACACTACCGTAGACAGCTCTAAACAAAAAATATGCAAAGCAACTAAAAAATAGGAAAGATCTAATTTTGAAGCAGGAAAATAACATGGGCAAGCGTCGAGAACAATGCTTTCACGGTGGTAGCCCTGGGTAACACAAGTAGACGACCCAGTATCCAAATGCCTCGCACTTGGGAACGATCTTCAAACGGGTAGCTCGAACAGCGGATTCCCAGATCTGAGCATTCCTAAAAGCGACAAGGGACCCAAGCAAGGATGATCCGACGCGCGCGGGAATCGGTCCTCGGAGGAGAGGAAGCGGGCGGTCGAAGAAGACGAGGGTGTCGGCGGCGGATAACTCAGCCAAGTCGCCGGTTTGGGCCTCCGTATCCGATCGTTAAAACAGATGCGAAGAAAAATGAATAAAGAAGGCGAAGAAGAGTCGGTAAAAAAGGTCGTGACGATCGCCGGCGGCGGCTCCGGCGGCCGATGGCTTGTTTGAAGAGAATATCAACCTGGAAACGGACGGGCCGACTAACACAGCTGTTCATCAGGCCGGTTGTGTTCATATATGATCCGTTCCGGTTGTAAGGATTTACACTCTTATTAAGCTTTTTAAGAAATCTTATACAACATCAAAAAAAAAAAATTATATTTAGGGTACACTTTTAAACACCTTTGTACTATATCGCTAGGTTGTGCCTAATATATTATATTATTTTAAATCTTTTACCGTTTACTTTTTTGTACTATTTTATTCGATACAGGATTTTTTAGTATGATTTTTTTACAAAATCCTATTTTTTATTAAAAAATCTAATATTTTAATATGTATTTAAACAAATAATAATGACAAACTACATTTTAACAATGTAATAAAATATTTAATTTATAATTTTAAAATATAGTTCAACCCGTTTCGACCTAATTGAACTAAATATAACTCATACCACCTAAAATTAAGACGCTGGTAATGCATTTACAACTATTATCATGGAGTTGAATCAAGTTTAATTTTACTTAAATATAGCTCTCATTTATTTTCAAGTTTTAATGTTGTTCAATTGGCTTCAAACCTACTCAAGTTTCACTCAACACACAAAAAAACTCAAGCTTAGTTTATCTATATTTATTTGTATAATTTAAATAAATTTAAATCTTAAAAGAATAAATAATTAAATTTGTTTCAATTATAAATCAAATAGGTTCGTATATAAAATATTATATTATCATATAAAAAAAATAAGGTTCTCACATTAGCCTTTGTGATACAAAATCTACATTATTTCTATTTGATCATCAATTCTAATTAACATTTAATGTGAACGGTCTACAATGATCAAATCGTTCAACATCTGTTTTTACAACCTTGGTATGTCACTAAATATAAATTTTCGTTATGACATTATTTATTTTTATATTTTAAACAAATAATTTTATAGCAAACATAGAAAATATTATAACTAATGTTCAGAATGAAGATTTGAGTCTAGTCAAGCTGAATGAATACAAATTTTAGCTTTAAATCAAATGTTAACACAAACGAAATTAATTCAATATGAAAATTTTGATTTTATTTGAATTGTTAGCACTCCTAATTAAATTAGAGGGATAATTTTGATGATGATATAATTTCTAATTAGAGTCAAATTATATAGTACAAAATAAAGAAAATTTTAAATGGAAAAATATTATTATTGATTAAGTAAATTTTTTGGTTATAAGTAAAATTTTATATAATTATAATTCATCATTTTTTATTTCAAATAATACAATGTCTAAATTATTTGAGAATTTATAATTATAATATTTAAATAAAATAAATATTAATAATGTGAATATTTTCTATGTATAACTAGGACATAATTTAAATATTTTATATACAAATATTAATAGCATTTATATGGCCTATGTTTTATAAGGCTTTTCTCAATTAATAACTCAACTATATTTGAACTCAATTGTAAACGATTTTTTTTTTCACTTGAAAGATGGCAAATTAATACCTAGTTTAGGAGTAACTTTACAAATTTAAAAATTAACCAACAAAACAATATCATGTAAATTAATTATATACTATGTTCGATTTGCATGAAAGTAGTCCAAATGACATTAAATTTTTAAAATGGCTATGCTTACTATAATAATATATTCAACGCATTTTATGTATAAATTAATATTAAGTTAATCATTTGGGATGTAAATTTAATATAGTTCCATCTTGTTGTGAAAAACGGATAATTTTCAACAAAGATAACTAGTTCACTGTGAGAACTATTACCTAGATGACAAACGTGAAAACTATTGTACTAAATAATTACCCCAAGATAAAATTCCCATGAAAGTTGGTGGGACACGATAATCCGCTTAAAAACCAACTCCTAGACATAATTTTATTAAGACAAGTAATATAAATAGCACAATAATTAACACCAACTATACCCGACAATAGCTATTAAATAGACGAGAAAAGAACAAGAACAAACACCAGAATTTAACGAGGTTCGGCAATTGCCTACGTCCTCGAACACTACAAAAATAATATTTCACTAAAGAGAAATATTACAAAGAGAGAAATAACAAATTACCAATGGTAGAAGGAACAATTACCAATAGTAGAAAGGGAAGTTGGTAACTTTAAATTACCCTGAGATAATTTAATAAAGAGGGGGAGGGTCCCTTTTATAGGAAGAGGGCCCCCCCCACATCCTACACCATTTAGACGTGGGATTTATGTCATTCAACACATCTAAGTAAGAGGATAACATAATAACTATGATTAAGTGGGAGCTCAGATATCATACGAGACATTGTTCTTGTTCGTGTATTTAATCTTATACAAAGTTTCGAATGTCGAGTCAAGTTAGGAATTCATTTTAATTTTATATTTTTGTATATTTAATCATTCCTCCTACTGTAAAACATATATTTTCACATAAAAAGCTAATATCTTATTTATGAAATCACAATATATTTTTTATTTTGCATTAATTTTACCGGTCAAGTAAATACAGTCATTCAATCGTTCTCTATAGGACGAACATGGTAATTTTAGAGAATAATTAATATCAACAGTGCCAACTACATTTAATGTAACCCCTTGGATTATAAAGACGGTGGTAATTTATTTTATGTATGAAAATATTAAGGCATGCAGTCTAATTAGATGACTGATTTGACGTGAATTCTCGGAATATAAAGATGGTGATAATTTAATTTAATTTTAAATAAAATTCAGCCATGTAATCTAATTGGATGACTAGATTGGCAGGTGGATATTGTGGCATCAATTTAGCATTTTCTTAATTTTAATTCAAAAATATCGAAAACTATTTCTATTTAAAAAAACACATTAAATATATACTATTTTAGTCAAGTTAACCATTTTAAAAAAATTATACATATATATATAAAAGAAAAAAAAATTTTGTTTGCTACAATGCAACCAAGATGGCTATATTTTTTTTGGCCATTGGATCAATGGCTAGAAAATAAAATCCCCTCCCCCCCTCGCACGGCCTTGTGTCGGCTTTGGGTTACCTAGGGTCGCCGTATATATACTGTCTAGGTGGTTTAAGAAAGAATTGGGAGGGGGGGAAAGACGTCGTAGAGGTCATCATCGCTAGAGGTGATGGATGGTAACGAGTAATTAGGAAGGAAAATAGAAAAATAAAGTAAAAAAATATAGGACTAAAAACAGTAATGACGAGGTGGGGACAATACTGGCTAATAACATCATTGGTTGGCACTGTGGTGGGGTGGCATGGCAGAATAGAAGAGAGGGGAGAAAATGACGATAATAATTTTATAATAAAAATTTAATTTTTTTAGACTCAAGATAATATTTAAAAATAAAATTTTAAAAATATATGTATATATATAATTATTATAATAAATTATAAAAAAAACAAGCAAGATTCTCTTATAGGTATTTCCACGGATTTCTATATTCCAAACAAATTTTTTTTTTTTTATCGAAGGAAAATGAATGACAATAAATAAGAAAGAAGGAAAATCCCCACGGTCGCCCTTACCACGAGACGCCCCCTGCAGTGAGACGCACGCGCCGCCAAAAAAAAACACGAAGAAAACGAAGAACACAGCGATCGACCAGCGCCTCTCCCTGGGCATTTAAAACTGTTGCGGAAGAGAATCTGGGTTCGTTTGCCAAACAAACCCTTCTCTAATTCTTTCTTCCAATTGGATTTAGATGGTCAGTTCTCCCTCTCTTATTACTGCCCCACCCACTGCCCTTATCATAAAAATTCGCAATCCAAATCCCTCCCATCTTGACCATAATATATACTCACCCAGTCATGATACCTGTACTTATTATTGTGAGCATGCTTATTGTTATTAGGATGAGAGAGAATCCTTGGATCAACCCATTACTCCCTCCCAAACCCATCTACAAGAAAAGGAGGAGGCAAAAAAAATGACCCCCCACCCCCCCCTTCGGATGGATAGACAATATGTTGTGAGTATTAAAAGTTCTGCCTTTTGCTTTTGTTGGCAAGGCCGTACTCCCAAAGAGTAGCCTCACCTCACCGCACACCACATCGGTTTTGGTTTTGTTTTGTTTCGTTTATTGAGTTTGGTTGGTTTGATTTTTCCTTTCTTTTTCTCTTTTATTTTTCCCGGTTTTTTGATGCTTCATTGATTGGGGGATTTGACCTGCGTTTTTATTTTTGTTGACAGCCAAACAGACACAAACACATTATTGATTATTGATTGATTATACACACGTACTACAATCAACATTGCCATCTATCATCTGTGTGCGTTGTAATAAATAAAAAGAGAAGTGACCCGCTCCTCTACAAATAAAAAGTTTTGAGTGTGTGATTTTTTTTTTTGGGTGGGCATTGGTTTTCGTTTTTTATTTTTATTTTTATTTATGTGCAAGCAAACGCCAACCCCTTCTCGTTTGTTTGCGATTCTCTTGTTTCTTGGTGTTTAGGGTTTCCTCTCTCGCCCCTCTCCTCCCCAATCACTGTTTCCGTCCTTCCCCCATTCCCAGATTTCGTCGACCTTGCGTTGATTCTTGTTCTTTTTGCTCGTTTGATCGTTTTTCTTTCACGATTCGTCGGTGTCGAGCGGAAATTTTGAGTCTTTTCTGCTCTTTCTTGAGTTTGATGGGGGAAATTCCGAGTCTTTGATGTCCTCGGTTGCGGTTGATTCCGAAATTCCGAGCCTTTTGCTGGTTTTCCCGGAGATTGGTTGCGGTGGAGGTAGAAATTTTGAGTCTTTGCGGGCTTTGAGTGTTTTGGGGCGTTGAATCTGGAATTGGGATGAGGTGTTGGGTGCTGGCGGTTGTTTTGGGTGATCAAAGGAAGGGGCTTTGTTTGTTGCTGGGTTGACGTTGCGCGGCCTCCTTTGTGTTGGCGGTGAAGGTGTCATGCTAGTGTAGGATGTCTCAACCTCAGATTGGTTCCAGACAGGCTTCTGCTGTTCTAGCGGTTTATTCTGATAGAGGGAAGCCGAGGCCGAATTGTTGGGACAATCAGGCTGCTGCGCATTACCCCTTTCCGGAGCTAGCATCTTCTGGCCGCCTTGAGGTTTGATTCCTCTCTCATTGTCTTTGTGTTTGCACCACCTTTCTGTCTTTTTAGTTTTTTTTCTCTTTTTTGTGTTTTGTTCATTGGCTTTGCTTGGTTTATATTTGGTGCAGGTTCACAGTTTAACTGCTCCCACTGTGGATGAATTTCGTGGGGCTTTGGACACATTTGATCCTAGTTTTGTCTACGTGCAAGGGGAAGAGCTGTCTAATGGGGAAGAATTGGGGTCACTAGTTTGGGGAGGGGTGCAGTTTTCTACGCCCGAAGATGTTGCCGGTCTCTTTGATGCTTCCAATCTCCCGACCACTGTAAGTGATCAAATTCATTGACTAACTGCCCTTTACATATATTATGGCTGGCAGCAAGAGGCCATTTTTTTAGTGGAAGATGTATTATTTATTAGTCAGCAACAAAGTTTTAAGTGGGAAATACTATTTTGAAGTACATGAGTTGTACCTTGAACTTTGGTTATGTTCGTTTATTATTTTCTTCTTGTGTGCCTCCCTGCAAAAGGGGAAGATAATGATCACACATATTCTTCTGTTATCCCTTTGGTTTAATAACGTTTTGTGTGGGTAGGTTTTTAATGAGAAACTGTCGTAATTGAACTTGCTTGAAATTTAATTTGTAGGTGTACTTGGAGATTCCAAATGGAGAAGTTATCGCAGAGGCTGTTCATTCCAAGGGAATTCCTTATGTAATATACTGGAATAGCTCCTTTTCCACCTATTCTGCTGCACATTTTCGGCAAGCACTGGTTTCAGTTGTGCAAAGGTGTTTATTTTTTCGTTAATATCTTTCTTTTGTTTTGTTGAATTAGTCGTAGGTGCTTTAATGTTGTGATTTTGGCTTGTGTGTTTAGTTCATGCAGCCATACATGGGATGCCTTCCAACTTGCTCATGCATCTTTCCAATTATATTGCATGAGGAACAATCGAGTTTTGCCATTCAAAGGTCAAAATTTGTGTGGTAAACCTGGTCCCCGTTTACTTGGTGAACCACCAAGAATTAATGTAAGCTTTCCAGAGAAAGATATGGGGGAAGAAGAAGGCTCATCTAACCCCCTTCCTTCTGTTAAAGTATATGATGAAGATGTGACAGTTAGGTTCCTTATTTGTGGTGTGCCTTGCACATTGGTGAGATTTATTATCCTTTGGCTTGGTAAATACCATAGTAACAATCCTACTAATTTTTTATAATAAACTCTTTTAAATTTGATCATCAGGATGCCTGCTTGTTGGGCTCTTTGGAAGATGGACTGAGTGCCATATTGAGCATCGAAGTAAGTCTTTCATAAATGTAAGCTGGTATTTTTGTGTTTGTTGCATTGGGTTTAGCCTTTGTGATGAAATATTATACTGCCGGATGGTACTACTTGGTTATTGTCATGTCTAAAGACTACTTACCTTGTTTTCCTTGTGTTCATATTTAATTTTTTAATTACTTTTTATCCATGTCCTCAACAATTGTGTTAAGCCATTTTGTCTGACGTACCTGCACTGTGCGATCTTGTTATACATGGACAGCTAGATTATCATATGTTGATGATCCACATGTATTTTTAACTTGAATGTCATTCACTTGTGTCTTCTATTGCACTATTAATACCTGGTTTCCTTTTGGTTCAATGTCAGATGCGCGGAAGCAAATTACATAATCGAGTCAGGTAATTATTTTCTTAGATTTACTCGAACTCACTTGTGCAGGCTTTCTTTCTGAGATCTGGAATGATAGTACATTTGTTCTATGGGCAGTTGCTTCTTTTTGAAAATTTATGTACATTTTTTTTTCCTTTTCAGTGCCTCTCCACCACCTCTGCAAGCAGCCGCAGTTTCTCGGGGAGTTGTGACAATGAAATGCGATCTAGCTACTTGTAGTTCTGCCCGCATATCACTTTTAGTATCTGGCAGCGCACAAACCTGTTTTGATGATCAGGTAACCGACGTGCATATTGCATGTTTATAGGGGCAGCCTTTCAAGTCTTGTTAGCCGAGTTATTAGTTAACCATTTCATGTCTGGCCCTTTCCTGGCCCGACATATTGATAGCTAAGAAAAGAAAATGATATTTTGTGGGTGTTCTTGTCGTTGGGAACAATTATCTTCGATCGTCATTAAATGTATCTGATCCAGATATATTATGATTTGCTGTGATTATTTAACTTGTGATTTATGTTTCTTAGTTTTCATCAGTGTGGCATGAGAATAAACTTCTTTTCTTTCACCTTTTCTAAAAAAGAGGTCAGAGGCATTGATTATAAATGGAAAGCTATTGGGGTTTGGATCCCCTTCCTGATGTAAAGCCTCCTTTGGGCACAGGACAGGAAATTGACCAGCATTAGGAGTTTGTGTGGCATATGGAACTATTGGAAAACACTAATAAGTTATAATGTTTTCTTTGAACTAGAAAAATAAAAATTAATTTTTTTATTTGGATATTTTAGTTAAGATCATAAGATGGTAATATTCTTTCATTTTCTCTGGTAATATTTATTTGCATAGTTTCAGGTTGCCTTTTACGGACTTTTCTGGGCTCCAGTACACTATTCATGCTTTTCAGCTTGTAAAATGGTTGCTAGTTAAATTTTACGCATAAAATCATGTGTGGGATCTGAACTAGTATAGCTTCTATCTTAAATTAGTAAAAGCACGCAAATCTTTGATGAGTAACATTCAGATGTTCGTGTCCTTTCTTATTGTTGTTAGCAATGTTTAACTGTCAGGTGCCCTTTTAGTGACAAATAAACACTTCTTAGACTAAACGGATGCAGTGGATGGTAGGATATGGATAAGATGAGTTGGGATGTTAACGGTAGATGTGTACTTTCTTACATAGACAGCAATATTTTAAACTTTTAGTATAGAATGAGCAAAATTTGAGGTTCTTATTGTCCTTTAATATTATCAACAATGGTAAATTGTTTTCTTTATAAATAATTTTTTTTAAAAAAAAGTGGTAAATTGTCACTATCTCTTGCTTATTGTTTTGTTAACTAGATCTGCATGTCTGCCTAAGTTAATTTAAATACATTTTATAATTGGGTTCGTAGATGTCAATTTTTGGTTTGCTTCCATATTACTTTTTTGTGTGCTTTTTCTTTTCTTTTTTTGTACTTTAATGGGTGGCACATATTGTATAATGAAGTGGCTATATTCCTCTGGATTTCAGGTTCTTGAAGCCCATGTAAAGAATGAAATTGTTGAGAAAAGTCAATTGGTTCATCCTCTGCCTAATTATGAGGACAAGGTGACTTCTTGGACCATGCCAAGGACATCTGCCTCTGTTGCTTGTGGAGCCAGTGTGTTTGAAGTTGCCATGAAGGTTCCCACATGGGCCTCACAGGTTTCTTTCTTTCATAAATCTGCAACTTGCGTCTTATCTTTACCTTTTATTTGTTTATTATTCACGGATTTACTTGGTTTTATGTATTGACATCAGGTTCTAAGGCAACTTGCTAAAGAAGTTTCTTACAGAAGTTTAGCTGCTCTAGGTATTGCGAGTATTCAGGGAACTTCAGTAGCTTCTTTTGACAAACAAGATGCTGAGCGCCTTCTTTTCTTTTGTACAGAACAAGATACTGATAGAAAACTAATAGAGTCTCTTCCATGTATTGTTCCTTGCTGGTTTAATTTACCTGTACCTAGTAGGGAAAGATCTGGTCCATTTGGAGAAACTGTAAATGGTTGTAGTGGTCAGGCATTGCGTATGGATCTTAAACGAACAAGTTCATTGGAAGAGAGGCAAACACTTTCTACACTGTTAAAGCAGAAAGTGAAGGTGGCTTCCATGAGGCCTGTACCACGCACTAGGCAGCGCAAAATGTTACCTTTCTGTGGAGTACCCAAGGTTGAGACTGATGCGAATCAAGTAAAAAATAACTTATCTATTATTACTGCTGTGAAGCATACTGTGGTGCCCTCTACTTCTGTCTCTCATCGCAAGTCAATGTCAAGTTCTTATCAAGCACAGCAGATAATATCATTGAATCCTCTGCCTTTAAAGAAACATGGGTGTGGACGATGCCCAATTCAAGCTTGCTCTGAAGTGAGTCAATATTTCTATATTGGTGTTCTTTTTTTTTTCTTTTAAGTTTTTCACGTTAAAAATGTATACTTACTATCCTGCAGGAAGAATTCCTTACGGATGTGATGCAGTTTTTGATTCTTCGTGGGCACAGTCGACTTGTTCCTCAGAGAGGATTAACCGAATTTCCAGATGCTATTTTGAATGCAAAACGTTTAGATCTTTACAACTTATATAGAGAAGTATTCTCATTTTTTTGATACTAGCCTTAATTATATTAATTTCTAGTATACATATTGTTTGATTTTGATTTTTGGTATTGTGTAAAATTTCAGGTGGTGTCAAGGGGAGGCTTCCATGTTGGTAACGGCATAAACTGGAAGGGGCAGGTTTTCTCAAAGATGCGGAATCATACAATGACAAATAGAATGACTGTATGTTTTTACTTTCATGAGAATATTTCTTTTATCTTCGTGGTAAAAATTCTATTCAATTCTTTGCATGGGGCATTAGTAAGATTTGCTTTATAACGCAATTGAATGAGGTTTTTTTTTGGCTATCAATCTTTAGCCCCTCAGGTTTGCCATGTTTAGTCTTCCTCTTAATATTGGCCCTATTCTGCAGGAATGGGCTCTAACTGTGAAGTCGCATAACCTTCTGATAACATTTTTTGCCTCAAGCCTCTACTGTTTATTTTGGGCCATGCCTAGTAATGTGTTTTTTCAATAACTTGTGTAAAACTAGAGCCTACTTCCAGTTTTTAAGTTCAATAAGTGCATGCACTGCCTCCAGATCCATAATCATATACTAAACATGAGATTGGTTTTAATTGACTACAAATTTTATTAATATGCATCCGAAGTCTTGTGAATACTATCTAATATCCGAAATACTACAGTGTAATTGGTCTACATTAGAGGCCTTGTCTTTCATGTACGAAAAATTATTTGAAATAATTGTGTCCATCAACAAATTAAAACAAATTCATAGCTAGCTTCCCAACTGTTGGAAATTATAAAGTATGCTTCTATTTTCTTAAATCATTAGTTGTAACTGAGAAGATTTTAGTTTATTGTGAATGCATATTTCATAATTTGCGGATTCTTTGTTCTCATCATTTTTATATATGTATGAATCAGGGAGTTGGGAATACATTAAAGCGGCATTACGAAACTTATTTGTTGGAATATGAATTAGCACATGACGATGTGGATGGAGAATGCTGTCTTTTATGTCACAGGTCAGTCTTTAACCCCCAGCCACACACAGCATGCACATCTTTGCACATATGTTTGCATTTCTAATTGTTTGAATGCTTAAAATGCCATAACAGTAGTGCTGCGGGGGACTGGGTAAATTGTGGTATGTGCGGAGAGTGGGCACATTTTGGGTGTGACAGGCGGCAAGGTCTTGGTGCCTTCAAGGTTAGATGGTTGTTCTGGATTGTTTTAAAAAGAAAAATTTTATTGTGCCAATATGTTTGATTTTTTTCGCTGCTGGCAGGATTATGCCAAAACAGATGGGTTAGAGTATATATGCCCACACTGCAGTGTGGCAAATTTCAGGAACAAATCACTGAAAACGTCATCAAATGGTTATGCTCAATCAGCAGCAATTCCGCAGCAGGTGTAGATGTTCCTTTTTCGTAATTTATGTCTTTATTTTTCCTCCGATTTTTGTGCCTAAAGATTTTGGGTGTTCGACATATAGACACATTGATCAATCAAACAGAGAGAGATTCAACAATTAAAAGAAAGATCGATTCTTTGGAATCCTATCTTTCTTAAATGGAAAAGCTCAAAGAATTAGGTCGATCCCTGAAATGTTTCTGGTGTAGAATTACATTTCCACCTGCTCCAGGCCCAAAATTCACGCTAACATATGTAGCTTTACAAGGTAGTTCTAGCCATTTTTCAGTTTAACCAGGGGAGGAAGGGAAATCGTCCCTGTCGATGTTCTACTTGTAATTATGGGCGTCACAGATGTTTTTTTTTTTTTTTTTTGTTACATTGTAAGTTCGGGAATGTAATGCCGAATGTTAAGCTTTTAAATGTGATGCAATTTTTAGCATTTTTCTTAAAAATTTTCATTTGGCTAGAATTATTATTATTAAATTAATTAAGTATTAATAAGCCTAGAATTATTGAGCTAAAATGAAGCAGGGGAGAAAGGGTGAAAGCGAAACCAAAAAATCCCGGTGCTTTTAATGTAAGAGGCATTGCTGTGGGATTGAATTTGAACCGGTTTGATTCGATTCTACGAGAACCTAAGTCAAAAAAATATATTTAGATTTAATGACTAGAATCGATCCTTGAATTGTCCAGATTTAAAGTTGGTTTGATCGAATTGTAAATGAGCTGTGAAATACTATTTTAATATTTGGTAGTTATGCAACATATAAAGATATATTATATTTAACTTATAATTTTTTTTGTTGATATTTAGTGCTTAAAGCTTATAAAATTTGCTTTAAATATTTTATCTTATAGTAAAATATAATTGGACAAAAAATTTTACTTAAATATATCATTTTTACTTAATTTTATTATCCTTGATAAACTATTTTTTGTAAAAATATACAATTTTTTTTTTTAAATTTATCCCTTCAAAATAAGTTATGAATCAATCATAAAATAATTTACACCGGCTCAATTGAAATTTTTTAAAGATCCAATTCAATTAATGTTTCTGATTATTTTTATAAGAATCTTTAAAATATTGATTGAAGACTTCTATGGAAAAAGTAGTAATGTGGGATTATTATTATTATTTACAATTAATTTTTTTAAACTAAAGTAAGCAAATTACCAATAATATTAAAAAAAATTAAATTTAATCCAATAGGAATGACAAATACATAGTAGATATAGTAACTATGTGATTTCTAAACCATTAAACTACCCAAATTACATGAAATTTTACTTAGAGTAGGATTCCGCTCAATTTCCTTTTTTTAAATGGGTTTTACTAGAAATCTAAATACAGTCAAAGTGTAATTGTTGCTAAGCAAATAGAAATTCTAAAAGAAGACGCTCTAATATAATTAATCAAAAATATATAAATTGACATTGTTCAAGATCCTCGTTGAAATGAAACAATCGCCCACAAAAATCACTCACTCGGGAATACAATGATTATTTTTGCAAATTTTTATCTCTGTTATTATTATTATTTTTTTTTTTTTGCTTTTACTTCTATGATTTCTGGGCCGCTTCCCATCTTCTGTTTGTCAAGCCCGACCGATGACCACAATGGGCCTAATAAACCCTAAACTAGACGATTTCCCTCTTTATTTTCCTTCGTTACCCGGGCCTTTGTACCCTAAAGTAGGGGTCTTTTTTTCTCTTGGCCAAAGCGAGTTAACCGAATGGTTAATTATACACACACACACA